>CANYLF010548343.1:0-12869 GCA_948193215.1 Bocquillonia castaneifolia | reverse complement strand
TTTATTTATTATCATTATAAGTGGCTTTCTATGATATCTCCAATAAATTAAATGTTTGTTCTATACTAAAAGAAATTGAATGTTAATTATCAAACCAGACATAGTGTACATAAGCAAATGCAACAAATTAAAAGGTCAAATTGTAGCTCAAGTAAAGATGGACCTTTTATTTTTAGTACTAAATAGATTCCTAGAACTCAAAAAGGAGCATTATTTATAAAGATTAAAAAAAAATGTCACAAATACTGCCCAATGAAACAAATCATCGAAGTTACATTCCATTGTACAAGTAAAAAAAAAAACAGCAACTGAAATAGAATTATCTAAATTTAGTTGAAGTTCTTGATCACCTTATCGAAATCCGCTGTCACCGCAGTACTTCACCTAAAGTTTCTGTAACTATTGATGATGAAGACGGTGACGAGGATGACGATGGTGACGCGTACGGTTCTGATGGAGAGACGGTGAGTATAGAGCAGAAAGTGCGTGACCGGAACGCATTGACGTCGAGTTCGTTACGTGATGATGATGATAATAATAAAGAGAGAAAGAGCTGAAAGTTAGGTGGTATGAATAATTAAAGTTCCATTTTAGGTATAAATGTTAATATTTGGTTTCAAGGGTATAGGGTGCTAATATTTTAATTTTGAAGGTAAGGGGTCTAATTTCCTCTGTTGATTTATTAGAACTGACTTTACTCTGAAAAGAGCAAAAACTGTTAACAAACTAATGAACTGTGGCCCAGACCATTGGATCGATCTCCTTTAGGACAGGCCCATTAGGTATTATCGTTAAAAAGTACCATGCTCAGGTATGCCATAGGCCCTTTCGTGATATTCAAAAAATTAGGAAAACGGCTTCCAGGAATCTATGGAAATGTAAGAACAGAAAGTATACCTCTTTATTTTTCATCCAATTTAACATGATTAACTTTAAAAGCTTTAACTTTACAATTTTAAATTTTTATTTTGGTTTAAATTAAAATTGATTTAAAATTCTGATTTTTAAATTTCATGAAATCCATCCAAATTTGATGCAATTTGTAAATGAAAATATCCTCCGTTCCATATGTCTAGCCCATTTTAGAAAATACAATATTTAAGAAAAGTAGTTTTTGGACGATAAATAACATGACTATCAAAAATACACTTATAAAACAATTAATAAATGTAAGTTGCAAATTTTCAATTAAGGACAACTAAGTTAATGGATTAGGGGTATTATAGAAATTTTATAAGACAACTACTTTCGCAATATAGAAAATGAACTACACTTTTGGACACGTGAAATAGTAAAATGGACTAGAAGGAAAGAGTACTAAATAACAAGGAATAATCCTTTTATTATGATGAATATATCCTTAAATTTCATATTTTTAATTTTTCATACCAAATATAAAAATTTATTTACAAATGAATTTTATATTTTTTTAATGGAAATTAGATCAAACAAAGCCAATAACAGAATAGAGATATCATTTTTAATTAGCAGTTTTATGCAGAAGACTAGAATGTTAGGTTAATGTATGTATCAGTCTTCTTTTAACATATGAAATTGCCATGTGAATATTAATAAAATAGAATAGGTCATTATTTTCAATAATATTTCCCATCCATCTCAGCAAGGTTTCGAGTTTTTTTTTGAAAAAAAGTTATCAAGCTAATGGTTTTAGGGCGAATCTATTGTTTATTTGTTTAAATGCCTTTTATGGCAAAAGTTACAAAAACACCTTTCACCTATTTGTCAGAGAGCGATTCAGCCCTCCCACTATTTTCATTGTCAAATCGACCCCTAATGTTTTAAAAAGTGAACCAAAAAACCCCTTCCGTCAACATTGTTTATTAACGTCGTTAAAGTTACTGATGTGGCACTATTTATCTCCATCTCTTACTTCCTCCACCTTCTCAACTACAACACAATCTCTTCTTCATCACCACTCCAATTTCATCATTACAAACTTTTATCTCCTTCCACCACCTAAAACAACCACAAAATTAAATCAACAACAGTATTTAAAAAATATAAAAAAAATAAAAGGATCTCTACTCTCACTTGCAGTGTGACCTTAACTCCCTTACACCGTACCTTCTGCTTGCATCGAAGCCACCACCACCATGCCCTCCCATATCACTAGACCTCCATTTTCTACCCTTTAGAAGTCGCTTCTTGACATGCTGATGGTTGAGAACGATTTTAGTTCTCAGATTGGTTATGCTCTGTGCTTCACGGCGGCGATCGAAGCTGCGCTGGAATCTGAGGTGGAGCAGTTGAGGAATATGTTGCCAAGATTTTGGAAGTTGATAAAAAAGTTGAGGAAACCCAAGATACCTCAAAACTTTGATGGTCACTGGGAGGCAAATCAACATTTACTAAAATAAGATGGATCTCACATTATGACCTGTTATGGTTCAAATTTTGCATTATTTATGGCCTCCCAGTGATCCTCAGTTCTTGGAGGAAAGTTTCATGTTTGTGAAATTAAGAGTTATGACCGTGGCATGATTTGTTTGGGTTTCATTGTAAAGCCAAGCACTCCAGCTTCTACTGGTATCAAGGTCTATGAAATTGCTACTAGAAATTATATCACTTGTGGAATTCTTACTGAGAAATCTCTCCTACTTGTTTGTTGGGGTCTTGGTTTCCCTAGCTCTCTACCTCTAGCAGTCTCATCGAGATTTTGTAAAAGTACTCACACACCTGCTTGTTCTTATAAATTTAGCGATGATAATGCCTCTTGTAAGTCTCTCAATTTTCATGTTTGCTTGCCTTGCATTAGTAGTTGCCCTACTGAAATTTACCAGAAAACTGAATGTTTTGCTAGATTAGATCACATTTGTGACTATAATTGTTCTGGTTGTTATTCTTCTGAGTGCTTCTCAAGCTGCTTTTAATTCAAATGCGGCTAAAGGGAAGAAGGATGATAAATTTTGGTCATTGCAATTGCCTGTCATCATTATAGAGATTGCGGATTTGATGTGTTCTTGTTGGTTGCTGTATCTGTAACTGTAATTATGTATGTTTACTACAAATTGAGGAACTGCCACTACACAGATTTACTAGAGATAATGGAAACAAACATGGTGGATATCATGTTTATGGAAGTTCAGAAATAAATTGTAGAGCTTATTGTTGGGGAAGAAGCCTAGGCCTTGAAGAAGAGATGATTTCTGTGGCATATTCAGGTGAAGGAAATGTCAATTTGCCTCTCAGTGATTTTATGCTTCCAGTTAGCGAAGGAAAGGACAAATCTTTGTTTATTTACCAGTAATTGAAGGTCTAAGAATAGGGTGCTCATGCTTTGCTGATCACACTTTAGTAACCTGGTCATCAACAACTGATAGTAATGGTGGTGATGGAGAGGAGATTGTGTCGGAGTTAAGAAGGAAGATGGAGGAAGTAAAAGATGAAGATAAACGTGCCACGTCAGCAAGGTTAATGAAGAAAATAAATAGAGTTGACGGAAGGGGTTTTTTGGTCTACTTTTAAAAACGTTAGGGGTCAATTTAACAACGAAAATAGTTGAAGGGCTAACTCGCTCTCTGACAAATAAATGAAGGGTGTTTTTGTACCTCTTGCCAATTTTTATTATCTGAAACTTATAATGTCGCCCATAGTATGTGAAGAAGGCTGTACGCGAGTTGGTTTGAATTAGAGGTGTTTGAAAACAAGCTTATCATTTAATTTAAAATTTTTAATAAATATTTTCTTAAGTTATATTTAATAATGTAATTCAATGTTAGTTTAATTTAAAAATCACTTAAAATAATAAGATTTTTTACTTAAAATTTCTACTAAAACTATAGGCGGATCTTTCAAACCTGATTACTAAAATGTTGGCTCAAACACCTTAAGATTCTAACATTGATTTTGATGAACCAAACATTGTGTGATATTAATACATTTACTAACTATGTTTATAGGTGATGGATATAATGCAATTGCATAAAAGTATTTGATAAAGATTATTAAGTTTTATTGAGGAAGTTTTGGAGTAAATTATAAGCATTGATAATGCATTAGAATGAGAGCTTATCTATTGGATTTGTTGGACTTTATCCTAAGAAAACACTTAAATAATTGATTAATTTGACTTAAATTTGAGAAAGGGCGTTAGCTTAGGTGGAATGTTTAAGTGTGAACCTAATAAAAACCAAGGTTTTAAAAACTGATCCGATAATTGACCCAAAAATATGAAAGGGTTAGAGATTCAACCATGATTGAACCGGGGTTGAACCGATAATTCTAAAATACACATGTATGTGTGTATTATTGATAATATACAACTAAATATAAAAAATAAAATAAATATTAAAAAGTAAAGCTAATTATTGAAACTATAGTAATAAACAATATAACTATAATTAAATAAAATTAAATTTATAAGTCATATTTCAATTTTATATATCTTAAAAAATTATTTTTTATCCTGAAATGAAATAAATTCATAATAAAAATTGAAAAAAATATAAATATTCCATAGTTTAAATGAATAATAGTTATATATTTTTAATTATTTTAATAAAAGGACATAGTTTAAAATACTTACCATATAAAAAGTAAAATAAACAAAGTCCTTTTTGAACCATCGAACTGTGACAGGATCATGGTTCAACCGACCGGTTCAATGGGTTTTTAAAGGGTTTATTAAAAACAAGTTTTAGGGGTTGGTCGGCCCATCCTCAAGGCCGTTTCCCTGGTTTGCCTGTTGAAAAGTTCGAGGCAAGTTTCAAAATCATGATAAAAACACTTGAGAATTAGTGAGAGTGTTGAAAAAACAAGTTAAGGCTATGAGTTTGAAGGTTTGGTAAATGTTATGGAAGATTTAAGAATTAAACTTTGAAGAATAATACAGAAGATAAGTTTGGGACTGCACTAAGTCTATTTTTTAAGGGATTTGAAATAGCTATAGAGATGATATCGAGTCCCATCATACATGGATATAATGCTACAATGTCTAGTTTCCAAAGCAAAAACAAGAATTCAATTTGGAACATTATTGTTGGAGTTATGAATTTTTAAGTGAATTATATGCTCATAATTGAATGCATAAAATTGTGTAGATGGTCCATGTTTAAAATGACACCAGAAATTCTAGGAATAGAATATTGATATGAAATTTGATAGGTTGTAGCTCTGGGTGTCTAGTTTCATATGAAATAAAATTACATCAAAAGGATTTGTGAATTGGGAGCTATGGTTATTAGAGTAAGACTTGCGCACAATTATGAGCATCAAAAAGTCTTGATTTTTAGGACAGAAAGATGATGGAATTTAAGGAAGTTTCATTTAGACAAATTATAGTGAGAGGCCTCAATATTCTAGAAAAGAAAAGAATTGAAGGATTTGAAGTTGTATAACTCAAATGATAGCCTTTTGAAGTTGTGCCAGCGGTTTAGTTTTTAAGTTATCAAGCAAAAGAAACAAATTAAGCCATTACCAACGGTTTGGTGAAGCCTCCAACGGTTCAAAGTTTGTATCTAATGGCTAGTTTGACTTCGAAAAATATTGGCAACGATTAGACTGTCAAATTCATTAAATGAAAAGTGAAAATAGTTGTTAGACACATTTCAAAGCCTTAATAACGAGTAGTTTTGGCAAGAGTGTCATGAATACTCATCAAAATGAGTTAGATGAGTATCACAACCTCTTTAATTAAGTCCAAACTCTTGCCAATTGAATTCAACACTTTCTTCCTCTTAAATTACAATATTTCGGTATTGTGCAGGTGTTAGAATCTCATGGAAGTTTTTAATTGGGATTGAATGCTTTGGACTTGAGTGATTAATTACCTTGTATAAGTATTAAGTTTGTGTGAGCTTAGGAAATGCTTGGGCTTGATTTTGAGATTAGTCAAGTTAAAAATCCTTTTAAGGTTTGGTGTTAGCCAAGAAAATACTAAGTTGTGAGTTAACCTGTGAAAACTTTCTTTGTAATCTTTTTCACAATTAGTGGAATACCATTAATGGAATTGGGGAGTGAATTTCAGTTTGATTAATGTCCAAACCATTATAAAATTCCTTGTCTCATCTCTCCCCTTCTTCTTATTTCTTGTTCCTTATTCTAACTAATTCCCAACCATCATTAGTCGTTTCTAAACTTCTAAAAGAAAACCAAGTCATCCTCTCTTGATATTACATAAAATAACTTATATAAACTTAAATTATTATGAAATTATGATTAATAAATCAAAAACTCTTTAATTACTTTTATACTCTTTATTTGACCTATAATATTATTGATCGTTATACCCTTTATATGATTATAATTATTTTTTAAATTATTTATAATTTAATAGTATTTTTTAATGATTAAAAATTTTAAAATTTAAATTTAAAATATTTGATGAAAAATTAATATTTTCAGTAATTAAATGTATCAAACAATTATTAAATTCATCACTTAAATTTTTCAACATTTATCATATTCAACAATTACAATTTAATACTTAATTTTTCAATACTTAATTTTCAGTTTTATCAAATACCACTTAGTATTAGCTAGTTCGAGATGGACTTATTTAATTTTGAGTCAAACATGTATCATTGTGTTAGTTTATAACTCGCGAGTCTAACAAACTAGAGTTGATTTTACTTTTATTCAATAAATTTAATTAAAAATAAAATTATTCACTATAAATTAATTCATGCTAATAGGTAAACATTTAATTAATAGTTACAAAATTAAACACATTAAATATTTAATACTAGTTCATTATTAGTTATATTAATATAGAATTCATAATTCAGTAAAGGAACATGTTTATGAGTCAACGAGTCTAAATATTATCAAGATTAAAATTTACTTATTTAATAAATAATTTTCAAAAATTTGAGTTCAAGTAAATTTTATCATCCAATAACAAGCAACTAGTTAGCATGATTAACTCATTTACATCTTATAAAAAAAGAGTGAGGAATAATTTTTTGGTCTGGTGCTCGTTCAGACCTACCTGTTTTAAGCAGGTTTAAATATTTTATTTTCCTTTCAAAGTCTAGATCGAACTCAGTCCCACACTAAATCAAATTTTAGTTAGCGGACTTGAATTTTAAATTTTAGTAAAAATATCACGTAGATTCGAAACAACTCAATCCAAACTTACAAATATCCCACATATATATTGAATTTTCATAATGGAATATATAAATTCAAACCGAACTCCAACTTAGTTTAAGTTTGCCTATACAAAAATCAGATCCGGTTGGGCAATGGTTCAAATCCATCCAAGCCTAACCCATGAATTGGTCTAAATTAGAGGGCAGAGTTGAGGCTGGTTGGGCCTCATAGAAATAGCTTGTTTTTTTTTTTGAACCATTAAAATTTCATTAATAGAATCAAGAGATGGCATGATCTTTTCTGAGCTATGGTTTTTAGATTCTTTTGGGGGGACCCACACTAACATATCTCTCTTTAAAGACATGAAAATTAGCATCACAAAAACACAGGGTAGAGATTTTTGCTAAAATAGAAGCCCTCTTCACTGCCCTTTTTATTTATGAGTAAAAAGCCCAAAAGGAGCAGCAAGAAAGAAAGAAAGCAGAAAGAAGCATTGCAGCAAATGCAAACTCACGTGTCTTTGTTTCTCTCCACATATAACCCACAAAACCACAAATCCTTTCTTTACAATTTTTTTTTCTTTTTCTTTTTCTTTTTTTCCTTTCTCTCATTTGCAGCATTGAATGTGAAGCCCTTTTTCTTGTATCTCTCACCACCACCACTACCTATTATTTTTATTTTGACTTTATTGTTTTATATTTAACTTTTTTCCCTTTTTTTCCTTTTTTCTTTTTATTTCACAGGCACCATGAGAGGATGGAATGGGGACCACAAGAGACATGTGAGCAATGCATGTTCATTTTAATTATTTAATTAAAACTAATTAATTATACCTTTAGATCATGGATTAGATTCAATGATGATTTAAAGCAAACATTAGAATAGAGATTTGCATGTCTCCTATACAGCCTGGTGGTTAGACATATATATTAAATTTTAGAATTTTAAATTTAAATCCCCTTTTCCATATAAAAAAAAATTGAGATATGCATATGCATGACTTGTAAACTACAGTAAAATCTCAATTAATTAATATTCGATAAATTAATAATCTCAATTAAATAATAATTTTCTCTATTTCAATTTAGTTAAATATATTAAAATACTATTCAATAAATTAATAATCACTATATAATTATATTTTTCTTTGTTCTAAAATAATATTTTTCTTTAATCTAAATGATATTATTTTATCGAGATTCTTACATATCTCTTTCTTTTTAAGTGAACTATTTTGATTGATTGGTTATTTATACTATATATTTAAATTTCAAGCAATAAGTCAGAAATTTTTTTAAGTTATTTTATCAAGATGCTTGCTAATTTGGATTTTTTAAGCTAAATGTACTATTGACAGGGTTTGCCAGTAATGACACGTGAGAATGATTTTTGAAATGAATTTGAATTTAGTTTTATCATTTTCTAATATGAGATTATTTTCATTCTATATAATTAATTATATAAAAAAACTAGCTAGAACTTTCCAAATTTTAGGAAAATATTAAAAAAAATAAATTAAGTTGAAAATAAAAGAACCATATAATTGGAAATAATCGGGGTCACATTAATGCATGTTGTTAAAAGATTATGATGAAAATTTATGTTTAGTACATTTTTTTTAATTATAGTTAGTTGTATATTAAGCATACTATATTTACATCAAAATTTTTAATTTGCAGATGTTGTAAAGTATTTTTTTTGAGGGGAGTTGTAAAGTATTTTAATTTCATTTATTGAGAGGAAAAGATTACTCTAAAATTTGACTAACATGAGTGTTGCCAGCTAAAAACACGCACTGACACAAGTGTTGCAAATTCTTTCTATTATAAGCATAATAGTATTTTTTTTTTCTATTGTTGATTTTGTATGTGTGTAACAAAAATAATCATAATCATCAACGATAAAGAACAAAATTAAATAAATTTTGCAAACCAAAAAAATACTATACCTTTTTTTTGAAATTAAAGAAATACTATACCTTATTAGGAAAGTCAAAGCCATGCTTTGATATTCTAAACCGAAAGACAACCCTATATTTTTCTAAACTCAAATAGTAGTAATTTTTTTATTAGTTGAAGAGTATCATATAAAACAAGTTCAATTATTTTACTAATATAAACTTGTAAATTAAATCTCAAGCTCATGTCTATCTCCATAAAAAGAATCATCAAAATTTTTATTCAAAATTCTAGCTAATGCTTTGATATTATTTTATTTGGTCAGAAAGATTCTAATTCTTATTTAACATGGGAATAAATTGATCCTCACCTTTTCATCCTTCACTTTTTTTTATTATTTAATTAATTTTTATTTTTTTGAAAATTGTCAGGGATTCATTTGAAGATTAGGAATTATTCTTAATAATGTCATCCTTAGAAAATTCCTTAGTATTTATATTTAGGAACAAACAAGAAAAAGAAAAGTGCAAAAATAATGGACAAAATGCAAAAGAACTTTCCAATGGCAAAAGTGTAAAAATAAAGAAAAGTGATGGCATTAGTTAATAAAATGAAAAGGCGGCGCCCGTGATATCCCAAAAGAGAAAGTGCAAAAACGACGACGAAGGGAATCGGATTCGGTTCGAATCGGGTGCTAAACGGATCTAGACGGTGACGTCAACGCATTTAACTGGCCCAATCCAAATAGAGATTTTACTTATGCCTTATCCTAGGCATCGGTTCTTGAGGATACTATTCCCGAGGTTTAACGCCGTCTACCATTATTTTTATTCTCCGTTTCACCCTTACCTCATCAATTTTTATTTCTCATCCTAATCACAGTATTTATTCCTCTTTTTATATATTACTCATATTTTTGGTGCTAGGACTTTTGTCAGGATATGTGAAATGTTGAAGTTTTGCTTTTATTTTATTTTAATTAATAAATTTTAATGTTTTTCTTATAAAGGTCATAAAATTAGTTGTCTATCATAAATTACTTTATAAATAAATTATTTATAAATAAATGAAAAGATCATATTTTCATTCAGTAGTAAAAAATATAAAATAATAATCAATCAAGTTAATATTTCCTTTATAAAAATGATCCTTTTTATAGGTAATAATGATCTTTTATAATCATAATAGTAATAGTATAAATTAATTAATTTTTTTTAAAAAAGTAACTCCGTTTTATACTATATAATCAATAAATCAATTACTTATTATTAATATTTTTTATGATAAAATTTTTTTATTGGAAAATATTTTATAAATATTAATATTGAAAGGAACATAATAAAAAATTCAAAACATAATAAAGTAAGTAAAATAAATTAAGCCATTATCAGTATATATCTTATAGAATATATAATTTTTTTAGTGACCATTTACTAAAGCAAAAATTAAGCATTTAGTTAAGTATTTTATTTCATTTTTTATATAATATACTCCATTCATCCGTTTTCTTTTATTTATCAATTAAGTTTTTCTTCAATTTTGATAAGATGTAAATTTAACTTTGTTCAATATTACTCTTATTTTTCCACTGAAACATATATACTCCCTCCATTCTAAAATATATGATGTTTTAGGAAAATTTTTATTCCAAAAATATATGATTTTTTTTCACATTTCAATGCATCATTAAATATATTTTTTTCAATTTTAAATCATTAAATATTTTTTTCAATTTTACCATTCCTTTTAAAACTAGAATTTAATAGGGTAACTAATATGATAAAATGATAGTATTATAATCTAAGACTAAAAATTAGACTATTTATTAGCTTCATTAATTCTTTTACATAAACCTTAAAAGTTAGACTAATATTTTTGGCGATTTTTTGTATCTCAAAATAAGGTAATTTTAAACATATAAATTAGATTTTATTCACTTTTCAGTCCTAATAAATTAGCTAAAAAGTGATGAATAAAAAGAAATATAGACAATAGAATAGATATTGAGTCGGAATGTATATTTTTCTTTAAATTGTCTCAATTTGACCTCACAATTCTATACTATTATAAACAACAAATATGATTATGAAATTAAATTTTCGTGTAAAGTTTTTTTTTTAATTTTAAGTATTTTACTTTTATTATTTTATGCTATTATTGAGTTAACTAAAACTATGTTGAATATCACATCAACTTTTATCATATCTAAAAACTCTAACCTATCTCTTTTCTCTCCTCTTTTGTTCCTTCTCAAGTTTTATAATTAGGTCACCGTTAATTATATAAAAATCAGGATGGATTATTATATTTATATTTTAGTTTAATTTAATTTTTATTGAATAAAATATAGATCACCATATCTGTTAGTTTTATTTTTTTTATACTTATTTTTTTATTTTTTTTTAATTTACCTTTCTAAATAAAAGTTTATTTGTCTCTCTTTATAGGAGTTTATTTTGTCTCCCATTATGGAAGTGAAGCAGGGTTTGAATCTAATGTTCAGAAGATCAAACTCGTTTAAGGACTTGTTTTATGACAATAAAGTCGACTCGTGGTTCAATATGATTCTTGCCGCTGTGCCAAACACGATTAAAGCATTGTTTACAATTGATCCGTTATCACGATTGAAAAATTTCAGAGGAAAATTCTATCTTTATACTATAATCTATATGTACTTCTTAATTATAGTCAAATTTATTTGATTGTTACATGTTATGTTGATCGATTATTATTAATGAAAGTCCTCATTTTTTTTAAAGAAAAAACTATGTTGAACAATTAATTATTATAAATTTAATTACACTGATTTATAGAAATTATGTCAAATCTATAGAAATTATATGAATAATTTTTATAATTTATTATCCACCACTTCTTTTAAAAAAATATAAAATAATATTTCATCCGTCCTATAATGCAAACACTTTTCCTATTTTACATACCAATAAAATAATATATCATTTTTATGACATTTATTGATAGCATATAAAATATATATATGATAGGATCCAAGGAAGCTCCAACAATTCTCAAGACCTTTTACAAGGAATTGGGGGTCCAATGACAAGATCAAGAGCTAACAAATCCAAGCAAGCATTGTAAGGATTAATTATGGAGATTCAAGACAAGGCAATTAATAGTGATTCTTGTGCAATTCCGCTATTAATCAATGTTCTATGTGTTAGAGATGATGAGCACATGAAGATTTGCCTTTAAAGAGAAAATGGAGATTAACTTCGTTTTGGGCAACCAGAAGACTACAAGTGATAAGGTGTGGTCATGCCTTAGCAGTAATGAGCTTCTGCCCATTCCGAAAATTGTCAACAATTAATTAAGTTATAGTAGTATTAGGATTTTAGACCCTTAATTATATTAGGGATAAATTATTATTATTGGGTTTATTTCATTTTTATTAGGTTTATTTGTAGTTAAAACCTAATCCTTGTTAGGTTTGGATTTTTAGAATAGAAAGGAATATATTTTCCTTATAGGTTAGAGTTTTCTATGTGCCTATATAAAGGGCTATTATTCATATGTTCAGACTTTAACTTTTATCAATATTATTTCTTTAAGTTTTTCACTTTGTGAGAATCTTTTTCTTTGTTCTTTGGTTTAAACAAAGTTTGAACTTATCAAGGCAACTTGTGGCGTTCATTAATTATAATTTTAGTTCTAATCTACAGGTTTGGTTAGGGTTAAAATTCTTATAACTTTGGTTGTAATCGATAAGTTTGATTAAGGTCAAAGTTCTTCGCTTGATTCTAAGACGATCCTAGGATTTGGTTCCGCGTAGATGCCAGGTTTCAAGTTTAATATACTTGAGGTTCGCATCAATTGGTATCAGAGATTTGTCTCTTAAATCAGGTTCTATCTATCCTTAATTTATTTTGTGTGTGTTCTTGAAAGCAAAAAAAAAAA
>CANYLF010548007.1:0-12422 GCA_948193215.1 Bocquillonia castaneifolia | reverse complement strand
AACAAAGTGGTGTTCGGCTCGAGCTCGGCTCGTTTACTAAATGAGCCTAAAACCTGAGCTCGAGCTCGGCTCGTTTAGTAAATGAACCGAGCCTGAACATCTCAAAGCTCGGCTCGGCTCGGCTCGATTACAGCCCTAGCTAGAGAGTGTGAATAACACTATCTCCAAATTTCACAAGGGAAAGGGGGATTTGGACAATCTTTGATGTCTCAAAGATCCACCTCTACCAAGAATGGACTTGGTTATGAGGGAGCATCTACCTCATCAACCAAACCCATGGTGTTTGTGAAATCCTCCACCATCCAAACCTCGTCGCTGGATGCCCCCAAGGTTGAACCTAAAGCTTCGTAGGCATCGACCAAAGGGAAGCCTAATCACATTCATCACAATGAGCCTAAAAAGCTTGAGAAGGGTAACTCAAAAGGTCCCAAGCCTAAAGGGAACATAAAGGGGCCAAAGGCTAAGACTACATCAAAGCCTAAGGTCCACACTCATGGCTCATTCCAAGGCAAGTCAAAGTTTCATACTAATAGATTTGCTACAGTTCAATGCTTCTATTGTATGGAACATGGCCACATCAATATTCATTGTCATGTGAGGAAAGTCCAATTGAGGTTAATCCCAATGGACCAACTCAAGACTAACCCCCAAGGACCTAAGTACATTTGGGGTACCAAAATTTTTGTTGTCTTTGTAATTTATAGGTGTGCTTGAATCCATAAGGCTAAAACACCAATTGCACATCCATGGTGAATTCTCCAAGCATAATTTAAGAAAGGGGCAATAAGACAAAAACAAAGGGGGAGCAAAGGGCATTTGACAAGGAAAGTTACTTCTATCTTGCATCATCATTAAGGCATCATAATTGGTATCGATCATGAGTGTTTTGATGTTTGTGCTTGTGTATGTATAGTTCTATATGCTTTCCATGTCTATTTGGATATAATTGAAATACTTTTGTGAATATTGCATTAGTATTGCTTTATTCATAAAATTCAATTATCCATAAATTGACTCATGCACATTACATGAACATCCATGCCCTAAAGTGCATATTTTTCATGTTTCAAAACTCCTTTGCACTTTTAAGCCATATTTTGCAAGTTTTGAAATTTTTTTTCTTTTGACCATAAAATGCATTAAAATCTTTAAGGGTTTGAACAAAATGCATTTTTCATTGTGTCCATTTCATGGTTTCATTTTTAATGACATTGCATTTTTAGAGCTTTTCATGCATTGTTTTAAACCTCTTTAGGCACTTATTGGATGTTTCTACTTGCGTGTGATATATTTTTGACTATTTCCTCCTTTTTCATGTTGACAAAGGGGGAGAAGTGTCAATTTGTTCTTGGTTGGCTATACTTGTTAAATATGTTTCAAAAATCATTTGTGCTTTATTTGAGGGGGAATTTGAGCATTTTACCTCAAATTCCTTACAAAATTGACTTAGTATTTGTCAACATCAAAAAGGGGGAGATTGTTGGCCTATTTGGGCACTTAACTCTTGTTTTAATGTTGATTATTGCTCTAAGTCAATGTATTTAACATTTGACTTGTTTAAAATTGATTTCAAGCTTAAAAATGAATTTCAAGTTAACAATGATCGTTGTTAAATCAACAATGATCGTTGTTAATTTAACAATGATCGTTGTTGAACCTGAGACAGATTTTGCAAAAGAAACAGCAATACACACGAATGAAGAAGCATCAACAACGAACACAACAACGAGTTTGTTGTTAAACAATAATGATCGTGGGTTTTCAACAACGAGCTCATTTGCATTCATATTCCCAGTAATAACGAACTAGTGGGAATTGACAATGAGCCAGTGTGATCAACAACGAGCTCGTTGTAAATTAACAACGATCGTTGTCACTATTGGCAGAAGCATTAAACGCACAAGTTATAGCCATTGGAAAAGTGGGCAACAGCCATATTTCATCTCCAGCCTTCTCAACAGTCATGAGAGCATCTAGAATGATAAAAGCTCAAACCTAACTCATTTCTAAGGTAATCAACAACTCTCTAATCATCAATTATTGTAAATTACTTGGATTAAGTTAAAAACCTTAATTTTTCATTATCGTTTATTTTTATTGATTGTAAGAGCCTTTTGTGCTCATTTGATTTCCTTGTAAAGCTAGCTCTTGGGGAGTAAGGTTTAGGAATCAATTTGTGAAAGGTTTAAGTGTTAGCCTCAAGTAAAACACTTGGGACAAGGGTTTCTAAAGAGAGAAACACTTGGGTAGGTTTTGTAGGTTAAGCCTTAGGAAAAACCACATTGTAAAGGTTTGGTATGATCCTTATAAACATTAGGTTTTGAGTGAGCCTATGATAAAAACTCTTTGTAAGGTTTGAGTGTGAGCCAAAGGAAAACACTTGGGTTTTGATCTTGAACCCGGCAAAAGGATCAAAGATAGTGGAATACCCAATTGGAGATTGGGGAGTGGATGTAGGACTTATTATGTTCGAACCACTATAACTTTTTATGTTGTGGGTGTGTAATTGGCTTAAGCTTAACTTTTCTCTTAGAGTTTTTAATTTTTAATCACCAACCAATGCACCCCTCCCCCTCTTGGTGCCTAGGGATTTCACATGGATTCTTGCACCAAAACTCCTTAAAATGTTGTAAAAACATGTCCAAAATGTTCATTTAACATGCACAAACTAGAAGGAAACAAAGTTTAGCATAGAAATATGAACATAACTTCAAAGATTAAGAAATAGAGTATAAACAAAAATCAAAGAAAATGAGGTTGGAGGAATGGATTTTGATGCTATTTGATGTTATGGAAGCATAGTTTGCCCACAGAAGCTGATGTTTTGATACCCTTAATGCTCCAACAAGGTTGATAGAAGTTTGAACAAAGCCTAAAAAATTGACACAAAGAATGGCTCTCCTTGAAAAATCAAGTTGAAAACTTCTCAAATGGTCTCAATTTAGTGTTTTCAGTATTTGCTTCTCTCACATGCCATCCAATCCCCTTCCCAAAGCTAAAAACCATCTATTTATAATGGAGAAATAGGCTTTCTTAAGCCACAAGGAGTGGTGGTTGAAGGTTATTAAGACCTTGTCAAATCCCATTAAACCATGTCTAATCTCGTCCCCCCTATGTTGCAGACGCATTTTGTGGCTAGAGAAGCCATGATTAGAGCTAAAAAAATAGGTTTGACAAGTCAACAATTTTGGTCCCCGATCATAAAGCCAGTCGGTTGTTCCAAAGAACCGTTCGATTCTTCAAACAACCAATTGGTTCATTAATGAACCGATCGGTCCTTCAAAGAGTCGAATGAACATTTTCTAAAGGTTTTAGTAAGGCTGAGCACGGATCCTGGAGATTTCTAAACCATACCGAAAATTCAAATCGATAATATCCAGAATCAAAAATATCCTTTAACTTATTAACTTTATATGAACTGAACTGTCTCGAAAAGTTAATTGTTATGAACCTGGAGACTTTTAAATATTTGTTCCGAGAACCGTACCAAATTGTATCGAACCGAAACTAAAACTGATTTGAAAGGAGTTTTTTTTCAAAATATTATATATGCGTATGTGTGTGTTATTTTGAAATTATTTATTTGTTGATAAATTTTTAATTTTTATAAACTATTGATCGAAACTATTATAATGTGTTAAAATCACTTTGTAAATATTAGTTATATATATCTAAATTATTAGATAATTTTTATTAAAAACTAAAAGTAAATGTGAAATGAAAAATGTGACCATATATTATGATTTTATTTTTTTATATTTTTTTAAGTGCTAAAATCTCTGAATCTCTGTACTGTATCGTATCGTTTTGGATCGATCCGAAAGTACCAAATCTCTGAACAAAACGTACCAAAAATTAAGTTCAAAATGGAACAGAGATTTTATAACTCAGTATGATTCCAAATATTTAAATTTTCAAATCCCCGACTTTCAGTACGAGTCTGAATCCCGAATTCCCCCGAACCGTGCTCACCCCTAAGTTTTAGGACTGAAAGGTTGATGGAGAACAACCAAATGGTAATTTTTAGGACCATTCAACCCTTTTCTAGTCCATAGAAAAAAAAATTTTAAGCTTTTATTTTTCGGGCTAGGAATCAAGTGAAATAGTGGTCCAAGACGGATCGTATTCATCACCAAGCAGCCAGAGCCACTGCACAACCTGCATCCAAAAATCCAGTGTCTATAGTTGCCCTGCTTTGCTAGAGTTCAAATAAAATGGATGAAAGAACAAAAAAGTATAACAAAATGCAAACGTAAGTTCAAAAAGGGTATTGGCAAGAATACAACTCGAAGTTTCCCAGGGAGCATTAAAGCCTCCCTTGAAGGGGTCGGGCGTGGAAGCCTTTGCTGAAAGCCACTGTAGGACCATTAATAGCTAGTGTTTTAGGGGTTAGCCCTAGCAACCAAAAGATTGCTCCTAGAAGGCTACTTTACGTTCCTTTAGGGCTTTGTTTTATAAGTTACTTCCAACATCAGGTAGATAGTCATCACCGAAAATATAGAGAGGTAAATAGTCCTCACCGGAATATAGTTGTAACTGAAAGATAACCATCTTCGGAAGATAGCCGTCTCAGGAAGATAGTCATCCTCGTAAGACAACCGTCGCTAGTAGATAGCCATCTTTTGAAGGTGGTAAGTTTTCAACTCTGAGGAGTTAAAAAAGGGTAGGTAGCCGTCCCTAGAAAGATAGGATAGGGTTTTAACTATAAGGAGTTAAAAAGAGTGAATAGTTATCCCCTGAAAGGATAGGATATGGTTTCAACTCTGAGGAGTTGAAAAGGGTGGATAACTGTCCCCAGAATGTATGGTATAGAGTTTTAACTCTGGTGAGTTAAAAATGGTGGATAGCCATCTCTGAA
Organism: Bocquillonia castaneifolia; assembly: GCA_948193215.1. Lineage (NCBI taxonomy): Eukaryota > Viridiplantae > Streptophyta > Magnoliopsida > Malpighiales > Euphorbiaceae > Bocquillonia > Bocquillonia castaneifolia. Next base: position 7,564 of record CANYLF010548007.1, on the reverse strand, counting down.
AAAGATAGGATAGGGTTCTAACTCTGAGGAGTTGAAGAGGGTGGATAGTCATCCTCGGAAAGGATAGGATAAGGTTTCTACTCCAATGAGTTAAAAAGGGTGGAAAGTTGTCCCCATAAAGTATAGGATATGGCATCACTCCGAAAAGCTAAAAAGGATGCATAACCATCCCTCGGAAGAGATGATATTAGGTTGGCTTTAACTCCAAGGAGTTGAAAAGAAGGTGATAGGTAATGGTTGATGGACAACCACCCTCAAGAATATGGTAGTTATAGGGAGTAGTGGAAAGGATGAGGTTTCAACTCCGAGGAGCCAAAAAGGGTACATAGTCGTCCCTGGAAAGTTGGATTATTGAGTGCTGGTTTCGTAGAGTACCTGCATTTACTTGATAGAAAATGTTATCACAACAGGTAATAAGAATAAAATAACCACTAGAAGAACTCACTAGATCGAGAATTTCGAAGGATATATCCAGGTGTGGATCTTAGGTGATCTCACTAGGGATGGTTGATTGTTTCAAGATTTGGAAAAATAACCACCGAATTGGTCGCGTAAGGGTTGAACTTTTTGGTGCTTATTTATGTTTGTGTTTCACTCTGCATTAAAATTTTCTCTTCCATTTCTTCAAGGAAATTTTCTTTATAGAAAAAAATTCTTCCTCCTGAGGAAATGACAGAAGTCAAATCTTTACAAGAATGTTATGACTTTGATAGAGGGATTACAAGTCAGTTATGTAGAGTGGTTCTAGAGAAATCATGAATTTCTACGCTCTAAAAGGATCTAAGAAGATTATGGTTCTTTACAAAATCTATTTATCTTGAAAAAAGGACCCATTTCGGTAAGAAGAAAGTAGGAAAATCATGAATTTTTTCACAACATTTTATGTTGAAAATAGGATGTAAGAAAATCATGGATTTTCTCACCAAATTTTATTTTGAAAAGGAATATAAGAAAATCAAGAAATTTTCGCACAAAATTTATTCTAAAAAAGAATGTAAGAAAATCAAGATTTCAATCTGAAAAAGAATGTAAGAAAATCACGAAATTTTCTCACAAAATTTCATTTTGAGAAGGAAAGTAAGATAATTGTGGATTATCTTACAAAAATTTTTATTTTTGAAATTCTTGTGAATTATATCAAGAAGAATTAATCTTTTTAATTTTATTCAGAAGGGTAGCCAAAAATTTCAAAAAATATTTTTTAAAAATTATTTCAAGAAGATTTTCCAAATATTCCTTGGGTTATTTATAGGAGATTTTAATATTATTTTGAGGGAAATATTTTATGAAATATTTTGAAAAGGAAAATTAATCACAAAAATTATTTTGAAAAAAGAAGAAAATTATTTTATTTCTAAGAAACTCATTTTTTAATTAAAACAAAATTTTATTTAAGGAAATGATAAACAAAAATTAAAAAAAGGCTTTTGAAAAAAATATTGGGCCTTATTGTAATTTTCTTATATCTTCTTCTTCATATAAAAACCCTAATCATATTTATTTTGCTTAACTTAATATTAAAGGAAAACATAATAATAAAGAGAAGAAGAGAAAACTTACTTGTACGCCATGGAATTCAAACATAATTTACTTGAACACCAAGCAAGGAACATTGAAAACATGCAATCTGCTACCTCCAGGCCTCCTATCATTGAACCATTCTCGCTCTTTCCATCGGAGATTGGAATAAGAGCATCTAATGCCCGCAAATAAACCAAAGGCCTTTCAATCAAGCCGTTGACAAATCTAGGCAGTCACATTGCTTGCACTCTAAGAGTGAGGTGTGTACACCCTTGTCCTTGCATTCTTCAGTGAAATAGTGAATTTTTGTGTCTCTTTATGGTTTTTTAGGTAGAAGCAACCATTTCTGTTGGGGAACTGATTGGTTCATCAAAGAACCAACGGTGCTTTGATAAGTCGATCGATTCTTTGGTAAAACCTTTAAGTTTTGTATTTGCCTCAAAACCTTTATTTTTGAGTTTCTTTGAATTAATTAAACGTCTTAAATGACTTATGCATGCCCCCAACTATGTTTATGGCTTATGTGCAAGTGTTAATATGATTTATATGCCCTAAATGATGTAATTTCATGTTTTGTAAGTCTAAATGCAATTTTCATTGATCTTATGACATTTATTATGCAACTGCAATCTAAACACAGTCTACATGTTTATGCTAATGTGTGTTATGACTTTTAAATAAATTATACATGAATGTGGCTCTGTGTGTCATGTTTTTTGATGAAAATTGAAATACCAAAAGGGGGATGAATTGGTGCGGAATTAGAAATTTTAAAAACTAACTTCAAACAACAAGAATGAACATAAGTGTTTATAATAGTTCAGACAACCAATGTCTAACGTATGTCCACTTTCCTAATTTACAATTGGGGTTCCACTATCCACTAAGGATTAGAAATGAGAGTTTTCTCATGTTAACTCATAACTTAGTGTTTACTAGGCTCACACTAAACCTTTACAAGAGTTTTGCGAAGGATGACTCTAAACTCAACCTAAGTGTTTCTCAATCTCATTAGATTGATGCTTGTACAAGGCAATAGACAACCCCAACCCAAGCAATCAATCCCAATTGATTAATATAAGAGTCCTATCTACTGACACACAATTAAATCACAAAGAATTAATTACAAAGAGCTTTTAGAAATAAATTTGCAAGAGTTTTGGCTATCAAAGAATGTATGTCTTATTTCTAAGACATTTATGATGGGTATTTATAGTCAAAACATCCAAAACTAGCTATTAGAGACAAAGAATTGATTATGTCTAATAATTAGAAAATCCACATTTAATGATCTACAGATTTCTGACACGTAGGTGCAGTTTCCTCAATCGCGGGCACGCTTTTCATAAAGCAGCCGAACGACTAGTTTTTTCTTCAAGTCATGGGTGCAGTCTTGCAAGTCTTGGGCATGCTTTTGCTAGCTAGGATTGGAACTCTTAGGGAGCTTTCGACCTGAATGTCATTGGAGCAGTTTCCAAATCGTGGCCTTAATTCCAATTTTAATTCTTCAAGTTGTGAGAACAGTTTTGCTTTCATGGGCGTGATTCTCGGGCAAAATGATGGTTGAGAATTGGAATTCTAGTCCTCAAGTCCTAGGTGCAAATTTTGAATCACAGCCAAGATTGTCGTCAAGATGCATATGAGATTTTCGTATCGTAGGCACAGATTACGTGTCACTTTGACAATCTTCTAAGTTGCCTTATGAAACTTATCCTACACACTAGGAAATTTGATTAGACACTAAGTAAGAGTTGTCAAACTCAAAATAAAGATGATTAAAGGTCACTGAGACCAACAAAAATGCTCGAAAAGGCATGAAGATGAAGATTTTTGCAAATGAATGCCATATGTTTGATGAAATGCATGTAACTTATCTGTAGGTGCCTTAATTCTTATTTTTACAATCTAACACTTGCTAATTTGCCTTCTCGGGCAACTTTACTAACACCATGAAACGGTAGGGAGTACTCCCTGATCCTGTAAAAGATTGAATGCGACATGCAAGCTTCGTGACTTTTTTTAAGGCATTACCTACATTAGTGTTTGGTTAGATGAGTGGTTATTTTAATCAACCCTCAGTGTATGTGAAAATGGAGCATTGGTTTGACTCTACTCATACATTTTACTTGCCTGCAAGTGAGTACACTTTGTCTCCTACTTCTTTTGCTGCCATCATGAGCCTTGCTTGCTCAGTGATACCAATGCCAATGCCATTTGATGGAGGCATTTATTATACCGACTCTGTTACCTATGGGAGATATATCAATAACACTGTGGGTAGAGTCCCTAAGTTTTAGAGCGTTTGCTATGTTATAAAGTGATAACGGGCTAGTATAAGAACACAATCCCAATAGATGATTCTCCTCATGATGTGACAGCCAGCTATTCTATCTTCTATATGGGGTACGACCCTCTTCTATGATGATTTCTATTCTCTTCCTCTTTATTTATTGCCTTTATTGTAGGATTTTGACACCATGTAGACCTATGATTGGGGTACTGTCACTCAGTCTTATCTATATTACTACATGAATAAGGTGTCCCATGGTTTCAAGAAGTTTAATGGCTTCTAACATGCTATCTAGGTATTCTCCTTACTTTTTGATCCAACTACTTCCATATATGTGTTTCTTTAAGTTTTTTAATTTCTATATATATGCTTGCTAGATTTAGGGAGCTGAATTATGCTTGATCAGATATTTCCAACATGTTTCTCCTAGAGCTAGTTTCCAATAGTTGAGCAAATAGGGAATTTCGAGGAATCTTGCCCAGCTGCTTTCAATCTCCAATCATCCAAAGTATTTGAATGTGATCACACCTAAAATGGTAATAGAAAACAACCACTAGCTTTTGCAGTTTTCATTGATAGGTTAGGGATACTTACCTAGTTTTTGCTCTTGGCAGTTGAGGAGGAATTAGATGGGTCCAAGGATGGCTAGCCCCGGTATGTGAGGGATACTCTTCCCAAGGAACAACAGAGTCTTATTGCATGAGCCGGTATGCAGAATGTGGTTCTTAAGGGAGTGTATCTTTTAGCAGTTTCAAGTGATCCATCGCAGGATTCCGATCAACCCTCCCATTGACATGATTTAGACCCATGAGTTGGGTGAGGATGAGCTAGGTCCTCATTTAACTAGGATTGCTGCTATTGAGTTGGTTGTTCCTCATACAAAGAACTATTCACACTTCATAAAGGAGGAGTGCTTGGGTATATTGCCTCCATCTCAGATTGCGATCTATGAGGTAAAACTCTGTTCATATTTTTCTTATTTTCCTACTTTTGAACCTGGTTTTTTAATCATTCTTCTTTCTTTATAGGCTTGGAGGAAGGTCTTGAAGCCTCCTCACCGCCTGTTTATTGGTCCTGCCCCTACTACTTGGCTTGTTGATATCAGTGTTTTAAAAATAGTCTTGATAATTGAATCAGTGAGGCTATCGGTTCACGATTCTATCGGTTAAACTGGTAAAACAAAACTAGTAAAGAAAAAGTAAAGGCTTCTTTTTATCTTTTACACAGTCCATTTAAGGGTATATAGTTTAAATATAATCAGATTTTAAGAAAATAGCAAAAATGTATCAAAAATATTTTACAAAATTAATTTGCTCTATATATTTAAATAAACATGACATATAAAAAGTGATAGGATCAACTTCAATATTCAATAGACAAAGAATCCAAAACAAATCGTCTATAGGGTTATAAATAAGTTCACAAGTTTAAACCTTAAATCAACAAAGTTATAGAACAAGTTTACAAGTTCAAAGTTTGAACACATACATAAAGGTTTAGCAAGTAAACATATCAAATTATAACTAGTAAATAATTACTAGTAATAAAAATATTGTCATTTCAATCTTCTTAATTTCTTGAAACAACCTTGCATTGCCATCATCAATCCATTCATTGTCATTATTGTTTTCATCGCCCTCACCACCAATCCCTCGTGAGTGGATTAATTATTGCATTTCATTCACAAGTTTTACCACATCCATAAAAACAATACATACAACATATAAGCATTCAAGTATAACTATGAAATTCTACAAAAAAAATTAGCATGAAAACTATATTTTGTAGTTTAACTTGTACAATTATTCATGCATAAATTTAAAGAATTTTGCCTGTAAAAATTTGAAGAATTCTACTTGCAAAAATTTGAACAATTCTGCCTGTGGAAAAATGCATTAATCTATTGTAGAAAACTACAAAAATCTACTTAAAAAAATTATAGAATTCTACCTGCAAAAATCTACTTAAAAAAACTGCAAAATTCTACATGCAGAAAACTACAGAATTCTCAATGTAGAATTTTTGCTAAATAACTGCAGGAATTTATTTCACAATTATACTAGTATTTTTTTGTAATTATGCAACTCAAATTCTACAATTATTTTTTATTCTAAAATTTAATGATGTATTAATCAATCAAGTCACACATTAAAGACACAAACAGTAGCAAAGAAAATCTACCGTCTTCGTGGATATTTTTTGGAAGTTCATCCTCGCCATAAAGTATGCTATTTATCCCATCCATATCTAGCAAAGGTGTCTCATTATCTTCTTCCAATATCCAAAAATTAGTTGTGTCAATACTTTCATAATCAATAAGGATCATAACACTTGTTTTGACATTAAAGCCTATAATAAAAAGAATCTAAATAAATAATTTGCAAGAGAATGACTAAAATTACTTGTGAGCATATATAATGTATTCAATACCTTTCTTGTAAGAGGAAGTTGTAATGGACAAATACAAGATCATTCAATCTTTAGTGTTCCAATCTATTCATTTTATTGGTGTGTATTCTTTCAAAAACACTTCAATTTCTTCCACATCCAGAAGATGATGAAGTTTGACTTAAGATCTTTATGGCTAAAGTTTGTATATTTAGAGCACTATATCCAAAAACTCTCGACCATTAATCTATAAGATAATACACGAAACACTTGTAAAATTTCTTAATGGCAACAAGAAATGAAAAGTAATAAACTTTACATGAATCCAAAGCTATGCTAATTTAATTGTGACAGTAGGATAAATTTTTACATACCTGGTTGCATTGTTTTTAATGAAACCAAAGCAAGTTGTTGGGTAAAACTTTCTAGTCTATCTTGATATATACCAAGTTCATCGATACACTTTCTTTAAACAACTTTATCATTAATCGAAGTAGTGACCATCTCTTTAAATCATACATTATCTCTTTCTTCACATAAAAATTCACTTTATTATATGAAAACGTAGGATTCAAAAGATAAGTTGCTGTATGAATGTCTCGTTGAAGTTGTTTGTCCCACCTAGCCTTTATGATCCTCGTAAAATGCATGTATAACTTCTTCTTGTTCTTAAGGATATGCTTGATTGTTTTTTTTCTCTATACATCCCATCATAAACATAATCAAATGAAGGACTTCAATCGTTATCCACTATTCACAATAAACAAATAAGTGGAGCAGCAACACCAACTACCATTTCATAATTATTGTAAAATTTTGTATCAAGAACAACCAAAACCACTGAATTTGTTTTCTTATCTTTAAAGTATCGACAATTCTTAAATGTCTTGCTAGTGAAAAATGCTTGAAGATCATGTTGATGTTCAGGGATACTCTTTAATCCAATGAATATGGTTGTAAATCTGATTAGTTGTGGACGTATAATTTCTATCCATCCTTCTGTTTTCCTCAACCAAGCTATTAGAGAAGCATGATTATACACAAACTTTATGACTAAAAAAGCTCATTTTGTCAAGTTACTAACAAGCTCCATTTTACCAATTTCACTAAGAACCAAATTTAAGCAATGTGCAAAACATGGTGACCAAAAGATAGAAGGATACCTATCATAAAAATAAATAATAAAAATATTTTGGAGGATTTATAAATATTATTTAAAAGAATTTTTACAATTTGGTCCGGATGAAATCGTAAGAAAATTTTCTATAAAGATTAAGTTGTAATTTTACAAAATATCTAAAGGTTAATATAGTAATTAACCATAAACATCATCATCATCTTTATTATTATTATATTATTTTTATT
>CANYLF010547954.1:0-10165 GCA_948193215.1 Bocquillonia castaneifolia | reverse complement strand
TCAATCAAAAGCTTCAAACTCCATTAATGGAGGTTTGGTGTAGGAAAATAGAAATAAGAAGAAGAGAGGAAGAAGGTGGTGGATGGTGGATGTAGAGATTCTCCACTAACATTTATTTATTTATTTATTTATTTATTTATTATTATTATTATTATTATTATTATTATTATTATTATTATTATTATTTATTTAATTAAAAGTTTGCCATCTTGCTCTTCCTTGACTTGCCACTTGTCTTTTTTTTTTATAAGACACTTATCCCTCTCCCCCTTCATCTTACACTTGCCACATGTCACCTAAATTTTTCTCCACCAAACAACCTTCAAATAAAATACTATCTCCCAATTAATCATTAACTCTTATTTTTATTACAATTAGCTCCCTCAACTTTTCTTACAATCTAGTCCCTCAACTAATCCAACTCCCACAAACCTTATTACACACAAAATATTCTACCATATATTATGCAATGCATCACACATTATTATGATGCCAAAGACATACTTAGTGAAATGATTTAACATATTTAAATGCATAATTAATTATTTACCGTTACACTTATGGAGATAGAAAAATATTTATTAATATTTTAAATTGATTATGATTAGTATTGCAATATGTTATAAGTGAATATGTTGTTAAGGATGATATATAATTTAATATGCTTAAGGTAAGTGTTCTAGTAGCGAATTATTTAATGCGTAGAAAATCATGATATGCATAAAATATACTAAATTATTTAATTCTTAAGAACTTAAAATAAATATATGTTAATAGTTGAGTTAGTTATTTACCTATTGAGTAGCAAGCTCATTCCTTTGCTTTTATTTTTCAGACTTAGTAGAATATGTGCTATCTGTTTTGGTGACTATTTTGCATCAACATCTTCATCAATAGGCATTTACAGGTGGACCAATGGAGCATTCAAGCATGTTATCATGTTGAAAATAGTTTATAGTATGTTAAGTTATGTGTGACACTGAATGAACTAAAATTATGATAAAAAAATTCAATGTGGAAGTATATTTCTGTTATTGTAAAATAAATTATATGCAAGAGTTTGATGTATTAATATACATTATATTGTGAAATAAAGAAAATATTGGATTTAGAGGATGTCACATATTTAGTAATAGATTTAGATTATGATTAGAGTAGAATTAGCAATTAATTAGTTTATTTAAATTAAATTCATGCTTATATTGAATTTGCATTGGAAATTCAGATTTTTAATGTGAAATTCATCGTTTGAATGTTCAACGCATTCGATGGACCATAACTTAAGATAGAAGATTCGGAATTGGATGATCCAAAATCCTATATTCAAGATAAAATCGATATCTGCAACTTTCATGAGAAGACGTGGCTATTTAAAGACTATAAATACCTGAAAAGTGAGTCACAAATCAGTAGCTTTATTTTTTCTGCTGTAAATTCTTTGGTTGTGCTAAATTTGGGTATTTTATTTTCTATAGTCATGAACTAATTATTTAAAGTTTATTTAGTAATTAATTTAGTTTAATTAGGTTTTGATAGATCATGTCTTGATCCTACTGTTCCGGTGTGGGTTCACCAGATGGTCCTGTCTCTACACAGTCAAGCAAAGGCCTCAGAGGTAGGGTGTGATCCCCATAAACCCTCCGATGCCTAAGTCAGTTGAGTCTTTGCTAGGTAAAGTGTATAAAGGGTTAAGTGAGAAATCCAAAATTACCTTTCCTGGAGGGTCCTCCTTATCTTATATAGTAGTCAGGGTAGGGAAACCCTGGTGTGCCTTATTAAGGGAGGCATTCCCTTTCTACACTTAGGGTGAGCGTGATGGGCCTTCATAGGCCTAATACAATGGTAGACCATCACTACTCTCCCCAAAAGAAGTCTCAAGCTATTTATGACTTGATATGGTGTTTTATTCGTATTTCGTGCCTTGAGTAGTGAAGGTTGGGAGTGTCACAGCGAGGGAAATATCCTCTTGTGGAATGGGGTTTACCCATATGCGAAGCCTCAAGGGGTCGCATTAAGGATATGGACCATGGAGTAGGATTTATCAACCATGTGAAGCCTCTAGGGGTCGCAACAAGCATTTATCTTACTAGGAAACAGATTTTATCACTATACGAAGCCTCTAGGGATCGTAGTAGGGGTATTTCCTAGATTTATCAACTTGCGAACCTTCTAGGGATCGTAGTAGGGATATATCCTACTTAGGGAACGGGGTTTATCACCATGCGACGCCTCTAGGGATCGCTACGGATGAATGAGTGTTTTATGCGAGTCGATTTATCCTTCAGATAAAAACCAATCATAGTGTGCAAAGCTTTGTGATTATGAGTCTGTGATTCCTATTGGCTTCACAGACCAAGGTTGACTCCTTAATCATGAGAATCCTGGTTTTATCGCCTATTTTCCTTTTTTAAGAATGGTTCAGAATATTTATGTGATGATACGTTTTCCTCACGGCATTTGGATTGGAGACGGTTAGGATGCCCATCCAGCTGTCCCTATTTTTCTCATCTATCGAGGCATTAATGATCGCATTTTAGAAAGACCATAGTGCCCCTGTGTATTTGAAATCTAAAGGCCAGGATTTTTTCCCGCCCAAGGGTAAGGTGGTCCAAAGTTTTTTTATCTTGTTGCTTTATATAACATCCTTGTTCTCATTTTCACTTTGCTACTTTCTCTCTCTTGATTTTGCTCCTCCTTCTCTCTAGAACTTGTGGTTGTTTACCTTTACTTGGAGTTGATTTATGCTTGGCTTAGCCTATAGACTTGTGTGCTTCACTCGGTAATCCCCTTGTCATACTCCTAATAAGGTTAGTATTGCCATGTCTGCTGAGTATCCCTTAGTCGGTGCCCCGAGTCCTGATCAAATTACAAACTTTCAAAAGGCATTAGGTGAAGTTAGAGCAAAGCCTTCCACCATCGCGTCTAACTTTGTTGGTTTTGACAATATTAGGGCTTGTTATAACTTGCCCATAGGTTATAAGTTTGTTAGGCCTTCAGTAGATGATAGGGCAACCTAGGACTTGGGTATGAGCAAAATTTTTATCTTCACCGCCCAGCTTGATGCGAGACTGCGATTCCCTCTGGTTGAGCTATTCCTTGCTGTTAACCATGTATTTGGGATCCCAATTTCTCAATTACATCCCAATGCCATTCGGACCCTCTTAGGTTACAAACACCTTTTTACCGAGAAAGGGTTAGAGGGCAACTTAGAAAATTTTACCAAATTTAACAGCTTCACTAGGCGAGGCTTAGATTTTTTCTTTTCTGTGTCGCCCCATGGCAACTGTAGAATATTTGAGGGTCTTCTTGGTAAAGTGTATGATATCAGCAACGCCTTTGTTATTGTGGAGCATGAGTTAGCCTTTGCTGGCTTGCATCGCAAATACCCAGCAAAAGCTAGGAATTTTAGATTTTCTTTGGATAATGCCTTAAAGGCATCTATCTCTGAGCTTGTTAGCTCGCTGCATAATAAACCTGTAGATGTGATTCCAATAGTCCGACGGTACTTGGCCTCGTGATGCGATCCCCCTCCGCTAGCTCTAGTGCGACATGAGCAGGAAGGATCATCTAATAATGCCGAGGCCGCCTTGTCACAGCATGGTAATCTTTTATCTTTTATTTTTTAACTTTTTCTTTTGTAATTTATTTAGATGGATGCTGATGGTTTTCGTGACGTGCTTTTACCTCCAGCAGCTGGTGGTAGTTCAAAGAAAAGGGCTCGCAAGTCTGCCTCTTCCCAAGGCTCCAAGAAGAAAAATAAAGTGGGTGATGCCGCGACCCATGGGGAGTTGGCCCTTACTGAAGTTGCTGTTGAAAAAGATGCGACTCCGCGGAACCCATCTGTCTCTGATACTCCTTTACTGTCCCCGTCTACTGGCGGGGCAAGTGCTAACTCCCTTTCTCGAGCTTTGATCCTTAAGGACGGCTCAGTAATTCCCCCGGAGCCAACAAACCTCGAGCCTGGGTCCGCTGTGGATGAGCATGGCAAGCGCTAGCTCCTATGATTGGCTGAAGAAGCACTGCTACACTACGTCGGTTGAGAGTGACCAGTGTCTGGAGAGGATGAAGAGGGTCCTGGCTTTGCCTAAGGACATTAAATGTGTTGCTGATCATCATCCACACGATGTTGTTGGTCAGGGCATATTCCATCTTGTTTCTGTAAGTATGCCTACCCAAGTTGTTGTTCCCTTTACTCTCTTCTCTTTATTTTATTTTTGTTTCTAAATTTTATTTACAGGCTGCGCAGCATTTACTAGGACTGGAGCACTTTCGGTCTCGCATTGCTAGAGAAAATGGCATTAATGCCTCGGAGTTGGAGAAAGTCAAAGGTGACTTTAAACTTTTTGTGAAGACCTGTAAGGAGTTGGAAGATGCCAATAAAAACCTTCTCTCCAGCGACCAGAATATGCGATAGAAGTTGGCTTTATTGGAAAAGGAGAATAAGAATTTGAAAGAACAGCTTGAAGACTGTAATAAGATTATTGCCTCTAATTACGGTGACTTTGGCAAAGCCAAAAAGCTTTATAAGGAGTGGAGGAGTCGCTATTGCCAAGCCTATAAGGAAACTTGCTTGTAGAAGATCAAGCTTCTAGATCCTAACTTCAAAAAATCCCTTTTGGATATGGAAGAGAGCGAAGCCTCAGCCCTTTCTAAGAGATGCTTCGCTAATGCTGTTGAGAAGAAGGATTGGAATGAGGATGTCGAAAGGGGCTATCTCCCTGCTTCAGATGTGGATGATTCCAGTGACTTCGAGGATGTTAATGAGCATATGGAGCCCCAGGATAGGGAAGCTGAAGTTAATAATGATAATGATAATGCAACCCAGGGAGAAGATCTGCCTGTTGATTCTGTTAACAATGATAATGTGGCACAGGGTTGATTGCCCTTTTGTACTTTGTAAATATTCCAATATTATTAATATATAAGTAGTTCTTGCTATGTGCTTTTATTTGTATGTCAGTGATCCCTCTTTCGGGTTCGTTTTGTTTAATTGTTTGTTGTTTTTTATTGGATCCTCTCTTGGGTCGGTCAATCCAATCTCACATTGTCTTTAAATTTTATGTGATTAGTTTGTGCTTATGAGCGAGACGTTTAGGATTCACTTTTTATACAAAGTGGTTAGAGTTCGCCTATGGGGCGAGACATGCAGGCTTTGCTCATGTAACAAAGCACTTAAGGTTCGCGTATTATGTTATTCGATGGTTACCTCATCTGGAATCTCTTGGTAAATTTTAGCAAGTGCTTAATGTGTTTGCATATGAGTTTTTAGGGCGATTCCTCTAAGGTCCGCTATATGAGTTTGCATCCATGGAGCCTATTGGCATCGATTTTATCTTGCTCGACATTCTGGTTACCTTATTTTGGTCTTCCTGTGTTGCTACCTTGATTCTATCATTTTGTTCTATGTTATAGGGTGAAGCCTGTGTGTGAGATCTTGTCTCATTTAATATTTATAGGGCGAAGCATGTCGGGTGTGAGATCTTGTCTCGTCTTATTCGGCGAAGCCTGTTGGGTGCGAGATCTTGTCTCGTCTTATGTTTATAGGGCGAAGCCTGTGTATGGGATTTTCTTAAATGTCAAAAGTGGCTTCTTAGGCCTTCATTAAGATGATTGTTTCTGGTGACTATATTGCCTTACATTCAAATCTTCTACTGATAATACTTCCTAAGCAGTTCCGAATTCCAAGTCCTTGGTAGTATAGATTCATTCATATGGGCCAGCTTACAAGCTCCTTTCCCCACTATTGACACCACCTTATACGGTCCTTCCTAGTTTGGGCTGAGCTTGCCTGTTCCAGCTTCTCCTTTGCCTATGTCAGCTCTTCTCAATACTAAGTCACCCACTTTGAATTGCTTAAGCCACACCTTTCTATCATGATATGATGCCGCCTACCTTTGGTACGCCTCTGCTCTGTGTGCTGCCTAGTCCCTTCTTTCCTGTAAAAGGTCATTGGCGAGCCAAATGTTTGCATCATTCTCTGCTTCATTGAAGTTGAGCCTCCTCCATATGGGGGTTCCTACTTCGACTGGTATCATTGTGTCCATTCCATAGGCCAGTCTGAATGGTGACTCCTTTGTTCCTTTCCTTGGGGTAGTCCTGTATGCCCATAAGACATTGTAGTGCTCCTTTACCCATTCTCCCTTCTTATCATTCAACCTCCTTTTCAGGCCATCTAGGATGGTTCTGTTGGTAACTTCTGTAAGCCCATTTATCTGGGGATGCTGTACTGAAGTGAACCTTAAGTCAATCTGTAAACCTTCACAAAATTCCCTGAATTTCTTACAGTCGAACTATTTCCCATTATCAGTCACCAGCGTGTAGGGTATCCCAAACCTACAAATTACCTCCCTTTTGAAGAATTTCTCAATCCGTGCCTCGATGATGGTTGATACTGCCTTTGCATCAACCCATTTAGTGAAATGATCGATAGCAACAATTAGGAATTTCCTCTACCTCGATGCCATGGGAAAAGGGCCAAGGATGTCCATATTCTATAAGGCGAATGGCCATGGACTTCCTATTGGGGACGGTTTATCACTAATCTTGGTAAACTGTTGGCACTTGTCACATTCTTCCATCATTCTGGTTGCATCTTTAGCGATTGTAGGCTAGTAGTACCCTTATAGCAAAGCCTTTCTTACAAATTAAGCCGAGGCCTTGTGGGATTCGTAAATGCCCTCGTGTATCTCTTTTAACACATGCTTTCCTTCCTTTCCTGACAAGCACCGACACCATGGATGTGTCAGAGACTTGAGGTACAGAATTCCATCTCTATAGTGATAAAGTGCTACTTTCCTCTGTAACTTTTGAGCTTGCTTCCTATCCTCTGGCAATTCTCCCAACAATTTATAGCTTACAATTAGCTTCATCCAGGCTATTGTCTCATCCTCATCAACTTCCATTACCTCTAGCTCCTCGGTGCTTGCTTTTTGTAACTCTTCCCTTAGTGAGATAGCTAGAAAAGCCTCCTTCCCTTCTACTACTGCTTTGGCCAGTAAATCTGCCTCTTCATTTTCCTCCCTTGGCACCTGGCGCAGCTCATATATCCCTCCATTCTCCTTCAATTTCTCTAACTGCCTTCTAACTTTGCCCAAGTATTTAATCATTCTTGGTTCCTTGGCCACGTAGTTTCCCAAAACTTGGTTAACCACCAGTTGGGAGTCACTATGTATAACTACTGATTCTGCTCTTACCTCATTCAGTAATGCTAGTCCCGCCAATAAAGCTTCATACTCAGCCGCGTTGTTGGTAGGTTTAAAGGCTAACCTTACTGCATATAGGATCTGAACCTTCTCTGGTCCTAACAACACTACCCCTGCCCCAGCTCCTATCTCGTAGCTAGCACCATCTACATATAATTCCCACCCCTGTTCTCCTCTTCATTTTCCCCCATGCTTTCTTCCCCTTTTAGCTCCTTCATAAAATCTGCTAAGGCTTGTCCTTTCATAGCCTTTCGGGGTCATACCTTACGTCATGCTCTTCAAGTTGTACTGACCAGCTAACCAGCCTCCCCGAGGTCTCCGGTCTTTCTAGTGCCCTTCTCAAGGGTGAGTCAGTTTTGGCAATTATGGTGTGGGCTTGGAAGTAGGCCTTGAGTCGCTTGGCTACTTCTACTACTGCGAGAGCCATTTTGTCCACTATCGGGTATTTCAATTCTGCCCCCCTAAATACCTTACTAACATAATATACTGGCTTCTGCTCCCCTGAGTCTTCTCTTACCAGCACACTTACTATAGTTTCATTAGAGCATAAGAGGTATAAGCAAAGTTTCTCAGCTGGCACCGGTCTGCTTAGTAATGGAGCAGAGGTGAGGAACTCCTTTAACTTCTCGAAAGCCTCCTGGCACTCCTGAGTCCATTCAAACTTCTTCACTTTCTTCAATATCTTGTAGAACGGGAGGGATTTCATGGTGGCACAAGAGATGAACCTTCCTAAGGCTGTAACCCTTCCATTGAGCTTCTGCACCTCATTAATGTTTCTCGGAGGCTGTAGGTCCATTATCGCCTTTATCTTTTCTAGGTTTGCCTCAATACCCTTCTGTGATACCACAAAACCCAAGAATCTTCCTGCTTTGACTCCAAAAGTGCATTTGTCGGGGTTGAGCTTCATGTTGAACCTGTTAAGCATCGTAAATACCTTCCTCAAGTCTTCTCGGTGATCCTCTTCCTTCCTACTTTTTACTATCAAGTTATCTACGTAAGCTTCCACACATCCTCCCAATAACTCTTTGAACATATAGTCCATGAGCCTTTGGTATGTAGCCCCAGCATTCTTTAATCCAAAAGGCATCACTTTGTAATAGTATGTCCCCTTATCTGTTATGAAAGTTGTCTTGCACCTATCCTCTGTGTCCATCAATACCTAGTGATACCCATTCACTGCATCAGCCATACTAAGGATCTCATGCCCCGCTGTGGAATCAACCAACTGATCAATGGATGGCAGAGGGTAATTATCCTTTGGGCAGGCTTTATTTAGGTCGTTGAAGTTCACACACATTCTGTACTTTTCGTTAGCTTTCTTGACTAGCACCATATTAGCACACCACTCCGAATGCCTCACTCCCTCTATGAAACCAGCCTCTATTAGTTTATCCACCTCCTCCTTGATTACCTTTTATCTTTCCGGGGAGAACTACCTTTTCTTCTGTCTCACTGGTTTGCCCTGTGGATCCACATTTAGCTTGTGTGTGATGATTGATGGGTCTATCCCAACTATCTCCTTTAGGGTGTTTGCAAAGGTAGAGGTGTTTTCTAACAACAATTCCTTGACTTGCTTTGCGACCCTTACTGTCATGTCTTTTCCCACCTTCACTATTTTATCACTGTTCTTTAGGACTAGTGGATAAGTCTCCCCCACAAGTTCCAACTTCCTTTCCTCCTTCACGAGGGGTATTTCTTCTATGGACATTGCCTCCGCCTTTCCTCCTTCTGCCACTAAATAACATTATGTTGGCTTTTGTGGCATCAATCCAACTTATTTTGAGTTTAACAACCCTTTATCTTTGTCTAACAAAGTTCCTAAGTGTGTAGATTTTCAAACAAGCTAGTTTTTCAGGACTCCTGTAAATCGCGCCCGTGACAAAGGTGCTCGCGCCCGCGGCTATATATTGCGCCTAAAATGAGGAGATCGCCCCTATGACCAGCGACAAAGCGCGCTCGCGAAAAGAAAATCGCACCCAGACTTTGATGTGAGCTTAGAAGGCTTCTGTACACTTCAAGGTTGCGCCCGCGACATAACCAAATCACACCCGTGATTTGAGAAATAGAGAGCCCTTTTTCTGAAGGTTCAAAGTCACGCACGTGATGGACTAAATCACCCCTGTGATTTTATAAAAGAGAAGCCGCTAATCAAATGAATCAAACCGCTACTCAATGGCATCACAATCACCCCGGTTTGATTAAAGAAGAAGCCGCTCTAAAGCAATCAAGCCGCTATCTCAAACAAAGGTATCTTCACAAAGGCGATTTTTTTATCAATCAGAGAGCCACTCCTACAGAGCCAGCTAGCCGCTCCACAAAATGTGGAAGAAGTGGACAAGTGAAGAGTGAGTGCTTCAAACTCAAGATGGAGCAAAATGATAGGCACAAGGGCTTAAAGGCTAAATGGGATGGTGTTAGTTCTAGCTCCAACACAGGCATTCAAAGTGAGAGAGCCAATCTTTGCTTCATGGCCTTTGAGGATTCACATGAGAAGCCGCTCTCAAAAAGGCAATCTAGGCGCTATATAAAAGACATCTTCGTAGCGTGGACTACATCACTCTTACGGTTTGATCAAGAAGAAGCGCTCCTCAAGGCAAGCAAGCCGCTCCTCATAAGCATCTTCTACCCAGTGATTTCACGCCCGGGATTATAGATGTCGCACCCATGATATTCAAGGGAGTCTCTAAGAAAACTAACCGTTAGACAGATCGCACCTGTGACCATCAAGCCGCACCCACGACCTGATAGTTTTCAGTGCTTTTGCTGAAAAAGTTTCTAGCCATTAGACACACTTTTGGGGTTGTCTCTAATAGCTAGTTTTTGGTATTTTGGCTATAAATACTCATCATAAATGTTCTTCATGAAAGACCATTAATTCTTTGATAGCCAAACTATTGTAAAGTTTTTTCTCAATCATTTGTAACCTTTTTTGGTTGGTTGGTTATGGTAGCTAGAACTCTAGG
>CANYLF010547514.1:0-17077 GCA_948193215.1 Bocquillonia castaneifolia | reverse complement strand
AGCTTAAAGGAGTGATTCGTATCACAAGTCCACCCCCCCCCCCCCCAAACAGTGCTAATATCAAAGACTTAGTGTGAGGGTAATTTCAGTCTTTGGCGAACCGTCTTGCGGTAATCAAGGGCGAATCTTTAAACATCAGTATTTGATGAAAATCGCCTCCACTTACACATGTTTCCTTTGACAGATCAATGTTATATGGGTGAGTGTCAGAGATTACTGGAGAGTGTAATAAATATGAAACGGCTCCAATCGACACGTGTCCCACTAAGCATTCACGTCCGTTCAGTTTCCTAGGTGAAACTATCCACGTCTTCTCAAAGAAAACCGTTCAATTTCCCTCTATAATTACCCTAAATCCTTTCAAAAGTTTTATCTCTCTCTTTCCTTAAATCAAAAGCTTTTTGCCTTTTCTCTCTCTGTGCATCCCAAACTTCATTTGCCATTAACGATTGTCCTAGACCTTCATTGCTCCGGCCACCATAACATCTTCTTTTCATCAACGTTTCTACCTCTACCGGCAAGCCATTTGTAGAGCCAGCCAAAACGCTACGTCAACCACAGTAAGTCCACTTTTTCCCTCCTTCATTTTAACCTTTTCTAATTGACGAGAAGTGTGTTTATACCTGCTGGATTTTGATATTTTCCTGGGTTTGGTGATTTAGATTATGCATCTTATTGGAAAGTGTTGTTTGTTATCTATCACTGTATGCTGGATTTCGTGAGGATACCCTTAATTTTGGGGTCTGTTAGGATGCCCTTAACTTTGGGGTTTGTTCATATGCCTTTTATGTATCTGACAAAATGCTTGCCTGAAAGTATACTTGACTGAGATGTATTTGCTATTGATGCTCTCTGCAATAACTGTTAGTTCCCCTATGTTTGTTAATGACCGCCTTAATTTTTCTGGGTAGGACTTAAGTTGTTCATGGTGATCCCCTCCTTTTACATATCAACCTCTTCATCTTCTACATCAACCCCCCAAGCTAGACCCTCTGTCATTTTAGTGTCTTTTGATTCATCAGACGGTGTTAACCAACCCAGTCGCCTAAGGCCAAAACCTCAAACAAATACCTCAACATCACAAAACGAATCCATCTCCTTAAACCCAAAACCTTTAAAGATAGTTCACCCTTTTTTATCGTTAGACGATAAACCTTACAACCCCTCGGACAGTGATACCGAGTCTTCTCGCTCTAGCAATAGCACCGTAGGAGTCGCCCCTCAGCCTTTTCCTCCTACTGGCTTTAAGATAAAACACATGGCCCGTAAACAGCTCAAAGACACTGTGGACCTTCACCCAACTAAACTGATAGAGTCCGACCTAGACCTTTTCACTACTAGGTACGGCGGTCTCCCAGAAGGTTACTCAGTGAGGCTACCCAAGGAGGGTAGCTTCGCCAACCAAACTTTGGGTCCTAATGAATAAATAGTTTATAAGGAATCCATGGAGAGTGGCCATAGGTTCCCTCTAGACCCCTCTCTCCAGAATATTTTAGAAAACATTCAATGTCCCTTGTCTCGCCGTTATCCCAACGCCTATAAACTCTACACCGCCACATCAATCATGTGTCAACCAAAGGGCTACACCTTGACCCCCAAAATCTTCTTAAACGCATATAGCGTGGTGGAGAGAGTAGGCACTTCTGAGTATATCGCCTTTCAAGCAATTAGGAAGAGGTTTGAAGGTCTTAAGAACCATTTAAAAAGGTTGCGAGACAATTTTTTCATAGTGACTTGTGAAATAGGGTGGGGAAAAATCCCTAATAGCTAGTATATCTCCCTTAAAAAACCTAAGCGGGTGAGGACATTAGCCAGCACCTCTGTGGAAGTTGCTCAATTTTTGGCCGAACTCCTCAAAGTCCACCTTGAAACCCTTCTTAAAAAACATTTTTATGGGGAGGATTACACCCCCAAAACCAAACTTTCTAGTCCTAGGTTAGGGGACGAATCTGACGAAGATTTAAAAGAGGAGGAAACTGACATAGGAGCTGAAGCTGGCGAACCCAACCATTCACCATCCCATGGTATTTATACTTTTCTCCCTTCTACTTATATTTACTTCATTTATTTTTATATAGATGCCGAGAATCAATTATGCTGCTATGATGGCCGCAGCAGGAGCTACTGAAGCGGTGAACCCTTCAACTTCTTCCCCACAAGTAGTGGAGACAACTGCTGCTGCTGCACCAACTCCTCCTGTGGAGTCAACTATCCCAGAAGCTCCCCCGAGGCAACCTTCAGAGGCGAGTCGTAAAAGAAAAAGATTGTTGAAAGCTTAGTTGAAGACAGCAGATGCGCCTAAGAAGACTCACACTTAACTGCTGGAGACCATTAATGATGGGTCCTCTGGCGCTGAGGGCGAGCTTGCTGATGTGAGCACCTATGCCCAAGGATGGGTAGACGAGTTAGGGAATCTCACCATCAAGGATAATTGAGTTGCCCGCCCTAATCAGCAAGGAAATAAGCCTTCCTGCTTATATGGAAGGTCTTTCAGGTTGGACACACAACTCCCTTTCTTTACAAGTTCAGGAGCACATGCTCTCGATAAGCTTCGTTGCCATATGCTATGTCTTTATCTTTTTATTTTGTATTTTCCAGTTCACTAACTTTCCTTTATGTATCCTTTTCAGACGTTGAACCTTGTTCGAACGATGAAATATAAATATCAGGCAAAGCGTTCACCCCACAAGAGAGTAGTGAAAGATGTGCAAACTCAAGTCAAGTCCACAGTAGATGAGGCGACTGCTGGGGCGGAGGCTGAGCTGAAGAAGGAGCAAGACAAGACTAAACGTATTAAAGAAAAGTGCAACAAAGAAAAAGCTGATCTCGAAGCCCAAGTGCACACACTAATAGAAAGGGCGAATCAACTGGAGAAAGAGAACACTGATCTGAAGGCACACAATGAGCCTTTACAAGCTAGAATCACTCAGCTTGAAGGTGAGAATGCTCTTCACAATTCACAAGCAGCTGAATTGGACTATTTAAAATGCTCCGTTGGTGGGACTCTTATCAAGTATCGGGCGAAGCTTCGTGACGCTGCTCAATAACAATTCCCTGACTCCGACTTCTCATTTATGGATGCCATCTTCTCGGATGAAGATGAAATGGATGAGTAATCATTCTTTGTATTTATTTTTCTTATCTTTTCGAACAATTGTATATTTCTCTTTGTAAAATACTAAAACAGCTTTTCTGTTTAATTATATCTTTCTTCATTCGCCTTGCCCTTTTTTTTAATTATGTGTTATTCTCCACTGGATTTTTCTTTATTGTGAAGTACTTAGTATCACCCCCTTTTTCTTCATTTATTAACACTTGTACCCGCCTTGCTTAGAATACGTCCCTTAAATATTCTAGGGGTCTTTATTAAATGGCTATTCATTCATTCGCCTTGAATGGTGTTAAACCTCCTTATGCTTTTATCATGTATAGTAGGGATTGAAAATCGCCTTAATTATTCAGCATAACAAACTGCCTTTAGATAACCCTAAGGTCTTTGCTTGCCTTAATATTTTAAGGTCTTTTCTTCTCTTATGAGATTGACTGTGCCCCTGCCTTGGAGTTCTTAATAAGATATTTGCTTATTAGGTCGCCCCTTAATAAGGGATCGCCTTGAGCTAATAACTACCTTTGTTGTGAAAGGTCTTTGTAGCTTTTAGCATATTTGCCTTAGTTTTTTAAGGTCTTTTTATTTCCACATAAGGTTTATTATGCCTCGATATGAGAGGTCTTTAGCATGGCATTTGCCTGTAAGTCGTCTCTTAATAAAAGATCGCCTTATTTTGATAATTGCCTTTGTGATACAGCTTCTTGTGTGTTTGCCGTAACTTATAAGGTCTTTTATTTCCCTCATAGGGTTTTATTATGCCTCGACATGAGAGGTTTTAGTGTGGTGTTTTGCCCATAAGTCACCCGTTTATAGGGAATCGCTTTATTCTAGTAGTTGCCTTTATTGTAACAGGTCTTTTTAACTTATATTAAGCTAGATTTTAGCAAATGATATCTTTATTGAATTTCTGGGGGATTTAAGTTAGGCTCCCCTTCGCCTTATATTTGCTTGTTTATTTAAATAAAATAAAAGAAAAACTTGAATGAAAATAGATAGATACCTCAGTTGTTATTAGAGGTTTTGTTGTCTCAGCATCTATGAGGGATATCGACTCGCCTTAGCTATTGTAAGGTTTTTTTACTAGTGAAACTTTCTGAGATGTTCCACGTTCCATGATCTGGGGATTTCTTCTCCTGCAAGTGTTTTAAGCTTGTAAGCGCCTTTGCCAATGACTTTGGCTATTTGATAGGGACCTTTCCAATTAGCATGTAATTTGCCAGTTTCTTGTATGGACACTACACTCTTTCTAAGGACCAGCTCTCCCTTTTCGAATTTCCTTTCTCGGACTCGCCTATTATGAAACCGTGCCATTTTTAGTTGGCATGCCATCATTCTCAGGTATGCCCCTTTTTGCCTTTCTGGTAGTAGGTCTAAATTTACTCGAAGCTCTTGCTCGTTAAGGGGTGTGAGTTCTTCAGTCCTGAAGTTTCTTTCCCCAATTTCTACTGGGACCACTGCTTCGGATCCATAACACAGGGCGAATGGAGTTTCACCTGTGGGGTCCCTTAGAGTCATTTTGTAGGACCATAGGACATTGAATAGGTGACCCAGCTGGTATTTTTGTGTTCCAGTCTTTTCTTAAGTCCTTGAAGAATGATCCTGTTAGCTGACTCTGCTTGTTCATTAGTTTGAGGATGATGAACTGAGGAAAACTTTTGTAAAATTTGAAAAGCTTCGCAGAAATTTCTAAACGATTGAGAGGCGAACTATGTGCCATTATCCGTAATGAGAGTATGGGGAATCCCAAATCTGCATATAACCTCTTTGAAAAAGAACCTTTTGTGATGTAATTGTAGGGACTACTTCTGCTTCAATCCACTTAGTGAAGTGATCAATCGCCACTATTAAGAATTTCTTTTGGGCTTTGGCTATGGGAAATGGTCCTAGAATGTCCATCCCCCATTGGGCGAATTGCCATTCACTCCCTATTGGGGTCATATTTTCTGCCGGCCTATGATGTATGTTGGCGTGAAATTGGCATGCTTCACATTAAGACACCAAATTCTTAGCATCTCTTTTTATGGTGGACCAATAATATCCTCTTAGGATCACCTTTCTAGCTAGCATGTTAGCCCCCTCATGGGCGGCTCCTATTCCTTCGTGAACTTCTCTTAACACATAATCTGATTCAGTTTCACTCAAGCATTTGAGCCAAGGCTAGCTTTTAGACCTCTTTCTCAGTTCCCCTTCCTTATAAGCATATTCGACTGCTTTCCTCATTATCCTTTTTGATTTTCTTGGATCGTTTGGTAAGATGCCATTTTTCAAGTACTGGATAATCGGTTCCATCCATCCTCTGCTGTCTTCAACTGGCAGGATATTGGCCTTGGCGATACTAGGGGTTTTTATCTCCTCGATCAATACATTAGGGATCGCTGTCCCCTCTGCTACTATCTTTGCAATGTTATCTACCCCCTGATTTTCTGTTCTAGGGATTTGCAATGTACGCCATTGGCCATCATTCCTTTTTTCTCCTTCTGTGATTAGTTGCTTTACCATGGAAACGTACTTAGTCATATTTTCATTTGCTTGGAAAGCGCTCGAGACTTGGTTTACAACTAGCTGTGAATCACTATAGATTTCCAAATCTGTGATGCCTATTTCCAGGATGATTTATAACCTAAGGATGATGGCTTCATATTCAGCCACATTATTGGAGGTGGTGAACCCTAGTCTGGCTACAGATTTAATTTCTATCTTGTCTGGTCCTTTAATTAAGATGCCGATACCTGCCCCCGCTGAGCAGACTGCAACGTCTACCATAAGTTTTCATAGGGACATCTCCTTATGGGTCATGGGTTCCCCTGGTGTCATCTCTGCCACGAAGTCTTCCAATACTTAGGCCTTTAATGCTTTTCGTGGTTCATAAGTAACTCCTAAGCTTCCAATATGGATTGCCCATTCAGCGATTCTCCCTGAGGCCTCTACTTTTTGTAACACCTTTCTTAAGGGATTGTCAGTTCTGACTACTACTGGTTGTGCCTCGAAGTAATGCCTTAGCTTTTGTGTTGCTATTAGTAGTGAAAAGGCTAGTTTTTCTAACCTTAGATAATTAAGCTCAGCTTCATGTAACACCTTGCTGATGTAGTAGATGAGCAACTGTTCGCCGTCTTCCTCTCTTATGAGTACTGCTGCACTGTTTCTTCCGTGGCAGATAAGTAAAGATACGGGGTTTCCCCTCTATTGGGTACTCAGCAACGGGGGGGATGTCAAAAATGTCATGATTTCTTAAGAGGCCTTTGAGTAATCATCTGACCACTGAAAGTTTTTGAAGTCTTTCAAGGTCTTAAAGAATGGTAGGCATCACTTGGCTGAGCTTGAAATGAACCGTCCTAGGGTGGTGATTCACCCATTAAGTTTTTATACTTCGTTAAGTGTTTTAGGCGGTTCCATGCTAATGATCGCCTGGATTTTGTCAGGGTTGGCTTCAATTCCCCTTTAGGATACCATGAATCTAAGGAACTTGCCTGATTTGATGCCAAAGACACACTTCTCTGGGTTTAATTTCAAGTTGAATCTTCTAAGAATCTCAAGGACTTCTCTCAAGTCTTTAGGATGCTCATCTGCTAGCCTTGATTTGACTAACATGTCATCCACATAGATCTCTATGTTTCTGCCTATATTGTCTTTAAACATATTGTTGACCATTCTTTGGAAGGTGGCTCCTGCATTCTTTAAGCCAAAAGGCATCTTGGTGTAACAGTAGGTGCCTTCATAAGTTGTGAAGGCAGTTTTGGCCTCATCTGGTTTATGCATTGGTATTTGGTGATATCCAGACTTGGTATCCACCAATGAATATAGTTGGTGGCCTGCAGTGGAATCTACCAGCTGATCAATTTGTGGTAATGGATAGCTGTTTTTGGGGCATGCTTTGTTCAAATCAGTAAACTTCACACACATTCTGTATGAGCCATTGGGTTTCTTTATCATTACCACGTTCGCCAACCATTCAGGGTATTAGACTTCCCTGATTACTCCCATCTTCATTAGCTTATTGATCTCTTCGCTGATGGCGATCTGCTTGGGCCACCTGTGCTTCCTTTTCTTTTGTACGATGGGGGGCGATTGCTGGATCAATATTTAGTTTATGTACCATCACTTCTCTGCTAACTCCTGTTAGCTCATCCTCGATCCAGGTGATAGTATCCTGGAATTCTGATAATATTTGCATGGTTCCTTGTAGGATCCCTGGGTTCATCTCTCCCACTTTTATTTCCTTGCCTAACCCGAAGGCTTTACTTTGAATGGTTCCAACAGGTTAGGCTTTGTTCTCTTTTGGCAGGATATTCTCTTCTATGACAATGGTTGAGAACACCCCTTTTAGTTCCTGACAGTAGGCGATCCTGGCCTATCTCTAGTCGCCTTTGATTATCGCCTCTCCTTTCGAGGTAGGAATCTTTAAGAGCAAGTATCGTATGCAAATGCTAGCATACGTTTCATTGAGAATTGGTCGCCCAATGATAGCATTATATGAGAATGGGATATCAACCACCATAAATTCTACTTGTAATGCCTTGGTTATGTCTCCTTCGTCCAATTCTACTTCGAGCTTAATCGAGCCTACTATTGTGGTTGATTTGCCTCCTATGCCCACCAGGGGAGTGTTGACGGGGGACATCTTGGCTTGGTCTAACCCCATTTTGTCAAATACTTTCAAGGTGAGGAGATTCACTGAACTCCCCGTGTCCACTAATATATTATGTACCATGCAATTATGAATTAGCGCTTTGACTACTAAAGCATCTTCATGGGGGGTTACAGTTGCCCCTTTATCTACTGCTGAAATTTGCACTGTTCCAATCTGTTCTGCTAGAACTGCCTTTGAATTAACAGAGTAGATGGACCTAGCCGACCTTTTTCTTTTGGTAGAACTATCACCTCATGCGATTCCTCCTGCAATCACGTATATGTGTTTAACAGGCCCCCCTCTAGCCTTTCTATCGCCTTCGGCTTCCTCACTATTTTCATCATCTCTGTGGGCTCGCCTCCTTTCTTGTCTTCTTTCATTCCTTCTGTATTCTCCTTTATCGCCTCTTTGATCTCTAGGTCTTTCTTCTTGCCTGTTATCTCGCCTTCTGTTTCTCTGTCATTTCTTCAATCATCTCTATCATAGGCAGGTCTATGATGATCATCCCTTTTGATAAATCGCCTAAGGGACCCAGCTTGAATGAGCTTTTCTATCTCCTTTTTCAAGTGATTACATTGCTCTGTATCATGGCCCAAATCTTTGTGAAACTGGCAGTACTTGCCTTTATCCCTTCTCTCAGCTGTGTATGAACTCATCCTCCTTGGTCAATCTATCCTTTCTCCATTGTCTTTGATGTGCGTGAGGATTCGTTCTCTAGATGTATTGAGGGGTGTGTATTTGGGGAGATTGGAACTCTTAGACCCATTATTACCTCTTGAATTTCTGCTTCTTTTAGGAGATCGCCTATCTCCCCTTGGGGAAAGCTCCCTTTTATATTCCTTCATTCTCTTCAAATAATATTGACCATCATCCACTCTTATGGCTGTGTTGGCGAGTGCCATTAGAGCTTCTACATTGTTAGGGGCCTTGGCTAATAGCTCCTTCCTAAATTCCTCATTTATTATACCATGGAGCATAGCAGAGCAAGCTAGACCTTGATTCAAATCTTCAATCCTGGCGATCTCATCATTGAATCACTCTACATACTTTCTCAAGGTTCGCCTTCCCTTTGCTAGATAGAAAATAGGTCTGCTAACACCTTTTTCTATTGGATGGAAGCTGCAAATCTCTGCCTAAAAGCAGTGGTGAGTTGTTTAAAGGAGTGTATTGAGTGAGGGGTTAGTGTTTTGTACCAATCAGCAGCGTTCCCCTGTAAAGTGGTAAGGAAGAATTTGCACCATATGTAGTCCTTATTAGTTTGGACACTCATGGATGTCTGGGATTTGTAGACATGACTTGTCGGGTCAGACTTTCCAGAGTAAATATCTAATGTGGGGAACTTAAACCCTTTGGGTAGAGGTTTATCCAGAATGTGCTGAGCCAAGGGCGACTCGTTCTTCAAATTGAACTCAAGGTTGAAGTCTTGCATGCCCATCTTGCTAATAACTTCCCTGACTTGTCTTTCTATTTTTTTCTTTTTCATCTTCCTCCTGTTCCACCCTTTAGGCTATTGCTTGTTCTAATTGCTCGTCTCCCCTTTTGGACGTTTTCTCCTTGATCTATAGGACAAAGGGAGCGGCTTTTTGTGTTTTCTTCTTGGATTTCTTTTTAGGTTGCTTGTCCCATGTTTCTATCCAGTATTTAATGTCATGAATTTTGTCATCAAATTTCTGACATGCTTCATCCAAAATTCTAGCTACATCAGCTGCATTAGTCATGCTACTCCCCTCTTTTCCTCTTATGTTAGTAGGGTGAGAAGAGGCATCATCTAGGTCATTCTCTACTCCCTTCCTTCCACCATCAAAATTGTCCCCCTGAGGTACAGCAGGTGAGACATATTGGGGAACATACTCATGGTGCCCTTGAAGTATGGCTAGATTAGTTTGATCTTGTACTCCTAGAGGAGGGGGAATATCATTATTAGGACGGAAAATGAGAATTCCTTGATTTGGAAAGAAAGTAGAGCCTGGCTGGAAAACAAGTGGAGGAGGTAAATATGGGATATTATAATCTGTTCCCGAAGGCCTTACTGGAACTGGGGGAACCAGTAATGGCATGGAAGTTACCGGTGGATCTGGTATGACTGGGGGAGTTCCCGATGGTATTGGGGGATATCCTCGAGTTTGAGGATACTGAGTTCCAAGAGTTAAAGTACGTTGAGGAGTTTGATTAGCAGTGGGAACTAGAAATCTAGGTGGTTGTTGGGTGGGGGGAGTCCCCTGAGTAGTTCTGGGTGGTTGTGGCATCCACGCCGGAAGTCCTCCTAAGCCAAAGAAACTAGGAGGTAAACCATAGGGAGGGTCGTTATTCATCATGATGAACTGTTTTTCGAGTAAAAACAGTCCACACTCACCGCACCAATGAAACGTTCAGGACGCTTCCCTTGCCTGAGTGTTGCCTGAGCTGCACTAAGTCGTCGAAACCTGCAAAACAAGGGCAGACTTTGTGTGGTCCCCGGGCTCTGACTCCGATGCTTAAGTTAGAGATATTCTCTTGAAAATTGTAAAGGTATGTGAATGAAAGAACGATGATCTCTGACCCCTTAGATGGCAGGGGTTTATATAGTAGTCGAAACAATCCCCTTAAGCCTAGGAATCCTTGTCCTAATAGGCTTAGGAGTCCTCCTTTGCTATAATGAGTCAGAATACCCATAGGAGTAGGAACCCCCCGTGTAATGTAAGAGTCCCCCTTGACTTGGGATTCAAGGTGTCAGGACATGTAAAAGGGGCTAACGTGAGCCTAGCATGCAATGAGCCTCTTGGGCCATTTGAGCTTAAAGGAGTGATTCGTATCAATGACTGAATTCATTACAAATATACACGTAATTATAAAAGAAAACATATATACACATCAAACTTATTGTAACTTAATCAGTTGTCATGCCAATTGGAAGGTCAATTATATACTTACAATTCTTTCGCTAGACTCTGCATCAGTTGCCTTCCATCTTTTCGTGGTTTGTGTGTTATTATAAAAACTTTTGCTCGTGAGGGTTCTTCACCATTCTCAGCCTTTATAATCATAATAAGAGAAGTCTCATTAAATTTATTAAATTACTTAAAAATGAAAGTATTAAAATATAATTTTGAAATTATTTTAAATTTACCATTTCATCCATTAAACGTGCAATACTCTTAGAGCGACCTGTATGAGGCATCTTTTGCTTTGGACGACTTCTCCTATTTGTATCACACCGTTTCTAATGGTGTAATAAATTATTAATATTCAGTACTAACAATGGAAACATAACAAATTGGTTAAATAGGTAACAACATAACTTTGTTTTTTCTGAATACCAATAAGAAGCAAGGATAGTACATTGATCTCTTGGTACACGCTCAGGCCTACGATGTAGAAGCTCATCTATATTTCTTTACTTCTCAAAGTATTGAGATTTAAGATCACCTTTGTAGTCCTTCCATTTCTTTCCTAATGATTTCAGTTCCCACTTTTCACCACGCTTGGGGATTAAAAATTTATTCTGCAAAAAATAATTATGATTAAAGATTGAAACATAAAAGAATAATATATTTAAAATTTGTTAATATAATTAATAATGTCAAATAAGAATTTCTTGCCCTTACAAGGACCAACAAGTTATTTTTCTGTGTATCAGGAAAACTTCTCCAATCAGAAATATGAAGTGAAGTTATTTTAGGATTTCTAGCTATTGTTCCTAAAAAGCTAGCAAGCACACGACCTTCATTTTTTATCGGTTGTCCTCGACTATTGAATTCCACATCAATTCTTTCTCCTTCGGGTTGGTTCCAAATATCAGCTAACAGAGTAGGTCCTCGCACTTTTTTTATTGGTGAGAATCTTAATAATCAAATAAAATATACACAATATAATATATCAGCTACAAATGATGAGCTTATGAATGTAAATAAGATAACGACAAAATTATACCTGCTCCATTGACTTGAGAATCCTTTGCATCATTAATAATGCCCTCATGACATGAATGATCATTAGAGGGCACATGGGTGGAATGTGAAGCATTAGAAGGACCAATATGGGCTGCTGATAGACCATTTGAATTAGCCTGCAACATTGTTTCGCTACGAAGTACATGACCATGTGATAAGTTTTGATGCTCTAATGTCTAGTTCACATTTGATTACATTTCTTCCTGGAAATGAGTTCCAACAACCACTCTATGCAAATTTCTTCTTGACATTGATGTCTGTATAACAAACTCATTTCAAAAATCCATATAAAGTTATAAAACTGAGTAATAATATATATTAAAAGACACTAATACAAGAACATGTTCTCAAATTTACAGCAATAAAAAAAATTGCTAATTACTAATATTGAAATAATAGGAATAAGTCATATATCACCAAAATACATTAAATGTAAACCAAGTTCTTATATCTATTACAGATTTAAAAAAAATAAATAAATAAAAGTGAACAAAATTCTATTGGTGTCCACCATATTAACATTATCATCTTCACCATCCGTTGGAACACTATCACTTACTATATGCTGGGCACTAACAAAATCAATAAAAAATCCTTCAATATCATCTCTTACCCAATTAAGGTCATCATTTTCAAGCTCAGCCTGAACTAATCTACTAACATCAGAAGATTCATTCTCCACATTCATATATAAGTTTCTATCATAAGACTCCTCACCCAAATCAAAAGTGTCTCTGGCTTTTATTGGAATAGGTATGAACCATTCAAGATCTTTACGGTCTTGGACAAAGATAACCTGTTGAGCTTGAGAGGAAAATATAAATGGTTCATCACTTAAGACATCACCTGTGTGTATTAAATGAGAAAAGTTAACCAGAGTAAATCCTAACTCATCTTTCTTTTGTCCTCTACCTTGAGTCACATTAACGCAGTCACATTTGAATAAAATGACATTAAATGCATCATAATAATTCAGCTGCACAATATCAGTTAATACACCATTGTAAGCAACATCCCCTAACACCAGTCTTGTATCATTAGCACTTGCATAACTTTGCGTTTTTGCAACTACCATAACTCCACTATTTTGAGTACTCATATCTCTTTCATATTCTTTTGTCTAAAACCCTGTATCCAGTATTTACATCAAAAGCTTTAAATCTCCTCGCAATATAATCTGGACCACAAGCAAGTGCTTTGATATCATCTGTAATTTCTTCATTATTTGCATTATCAGAATGAACCTAATTCAAGGTGTTTAAAGAATCAGATTACTATATGTAACTACTACGACAAATTTTAAACCATAACATTTTGTAGAATAATTCTTACTATTTCCTTAAACCACTCATGAAAAGATTCACTATGCATACGATCTACTTCACATTGTGTTTGAAATGGGCATGGATTGACTCAGAGAAAAACGGTTGTGTGTTTCGAGTAAACTGAACTGGTGGGATAGCTGCCTGTCAAGAGATGGCGAGATTGAGCCGGTTGGATGGTCTCGTCGGTAGCCGCCTATTTATATTTGTGAATGAATAAGAAAATTATTTGGTGAGGATGAGTCATCCGCCCGGTATTGTGATTGAATTTGTGTATTTTTAAAAATTCTTATGTAAATGGTCGAATTGTCATTATGATGTGATATTGATTAAATTGAGATTTTATGAATTTGCTGTGATGGTGTTGCATCTCACATATGTGTGAAATTTATGAGAAATGTGGCTCTATGAGATATATAAAAAATATATATATTTTACCTTTCTCAAAAGTGAAAGGTGGATGTTTACAATATATAAAAAAATATACATTACCTTTCTCATAAGTGAAAGGTGACCGTGTGCGAATATATTACATTTCTCATAAGTGGATCATTTATGTGTGTTGTTTGATGATATGATTTGAAAATGTGGTATTGTTGAATTTGTGAATTGGTGAGAAGTTGAAATAATTGAGATGGTAGTGATTTGGATGAGATTTCGACTGATTGAGAAAAAAATAATTATTAAGAATTAATTGGAATTATGAGATGATGGAAAAGTACTTATGATATGGAATTGCTTATTTGGTTGAAAATTTTGGAATTGGTTGAAAATTTTGGAATTGGTTGAATCTGAATTTATTGTGAATTAATTATGTGATAATTATAGGATGATATACTATGTTGTAAATTTGTTTATGATGTTGAGTTTTTTTATATATTCTGATAAATTAATATAAACTGGCATATTATGTCAGTAATTGAGGAAGTCTAAGAAATGACTTCAAATATTAAGATGATTATATTTAAATATATTTATATGCTTATTTTCTCACTGAGCATCAAGCTCATTATTTTCCTCAATAATCCAGTATTGTAGAAAAATCAAATAAGAAGGCAAGGCTTATTTTGGTAGAGCTCCATGTGGGTAGACTCCAACGATCTTAGGGGAAAGCATTTTCTTATTATTAATATTACTTAAATTTTATTTAATAAAGAATAAAAATAAGTTAAAGATTATTATAATATTTTTATATAAAAGTTTATTATATGATTAAGTAAATATTTTTAGTGAGAATATATTAAATATACGTATAAATAGTTTAAAAGTGTAAGGTGTTACGAAACTATCTACCCCATCAAGGTATTCTTGGCTTACTGTGTCACAATTCATCCATCTTCTACGTTTTTGATTGTCCATAAATATTTCACTGTTAAAATAAATAAGATTTTTCAATA
The DNA here is from genome assembly GCA_948193215.1 of Bocquillonia castaneifolia. Lineage (NCBI taxonomy): Eukaryota > Viridiplantae > Streptophyta > Magnoliopsida > Malpighiales > Euphorbiaceae > Bocquillonia > Bocquillonia castaneifolia. The sequence goes on along the minus strand of CANYLF010547514.1, from coordinate 2,693 downwards.
TATATATGTATTTAGCATGAGAGATGCGATTAATAATGATGTCTTACTTTAAAGTAGTACTTCATGAAATATAAAATAACAATTGTAGCCATAGATTAAATTAAAATTAGTAGAACTAAATTATAAAACTGACCGGGACAGCACACTTGATAGAAGTATATTAAGTGAACAACTTTTCGATTCACCTCTAACTGTAGAATAGCCAACAAAGAAAATAAATCATATCAATTATAACAGTAGTGTATAATGCAGCAAAAAATTCAAGCCTTTTTGTGTGTTTTTTTTTTTTATGGCCATCTAATTTTAATCAATAAATATATATTCTCATGAAATTACTAGCAATCAACTATATATGCTAGGAAATAAATAAAAAAAAATGGGTGCAGATAGACTTTTGGGCACCAATCATTCATATTTCAATTTATTTATAGAAAAATCAAGTAAGTTCACAAAAGGACAAAGGAATAAAGAACAAAACACATCATGTAAAGAAATGGTGAAAAAAATATGCATGTCACTTGTAGTAAATCTGATGTAGGTTGTGAAATATATATATATATATATATTTTTTTTATCAAAGCATGTTACTTGGATGTAGAATTTTATAATATCTAAAAACCATAAAACTGAAAAGAGACGAACAGCTTGTGGTCTCTTCCAATCAAACATAACCCAATAATAGTATGTGTGAATCTTTTGTATTATATACTAATTTCATATAAAATTTTTAAATTGTTACCTTGGAGGAATAGATGAATATACGGTTGCCACCCTTGACACCAAACTATCTCTTGCCTTCTCAAAAGAAAGCCTACGAGACAAAAAGTGAATCTAACATTAGTTGATAATACTAAACAAAACCATCAACCAAATTAAAAATATATATATAAATAAATAGAACCTAATAAAAAAAACCCAATTAATATAACACAAAAGAGAAAATGTAAAGATTAAGAAGATAATAATACTCAATGAACAAAGGGATGAAAAGTATAATATTATCTAGGGTTCAAAGTTTTTTTAAGGATGATTAAAAACAATTTAACTACAGGCTATAAGAATTAGAGGGAAAGGGAAATTTTAGAGCTAAAAAAAGGAGGGAAGATAAAGAGATTTTAGATTAAAATTCCAATTACTGGCATTTAATTACTTTTATTATAGCATTTACTTTAAATGCCACCATATATATCTTTTTAGTGTCAATTAATATAAATGTTGTTATTATCTATCAACTTTGGACTTGTTACAAACTTTTAGAGTCATTCATATAAATGCCACTAATAAAATGCCGTAAAATACTATATTTGTTGTAGAGAAGAGAGCATATAAGCGAAACGACAAGCCTCAATTGGTTGCTGCTGTTAAATTTATTGCACAGTTCCAGAACTTGAACTTAGGGGGGGCCAAAATTAAGATTGAATATTCATTTTCGGTTCAGTTATTTCGGTTTAAATTTTTCTCCTGTTAAATCCGAACCAAGCTAAATAAGAAAAGTTTGGTTTGGTTTTTGGTTTTTAGAACAAAATTTCAATTTAGTTTGATTATTTCGGTTAAAATTTCCAAAATTAACAACCAAACTGAACTAAATTTAATATTTCAGTTCTGTTTTTCAGTTTAGTTCTGTTTTGCTCACCCCTAGTCCAAACTAAAAAAAAAATCATATATCTCTTATATTGCATGTATTATTTATAAAATTTTTTATATCATTACCAAAAACACGCAAAATACCGACAGAAACTACCGACGCAATAATTCCGTCGGCATTTAGCGACGAAATAGCGATAGCCTAACAAGTATAGTAGAGTCAAGCTATTACTGACTGAATACCGACGGAACAGAGAGGGAATATACCGACGTAAAATATTTTGTAGGTATTTCGTCGGTATATTTGGCGGCAATTCCCGCCAAATATTTGGCACCCACTTACCGACTTAATACCAATGGATTAGTGATTACGTGGCGATTAAAGTGTTTCGTCGACACTCAGTCAGTATGTGTGTGCATGCCACGTCATTAAAAATTAAATGCCGATTTTTTAGCGACCCAATACCGACGAAAAGTAATCCGTCGGTAAATTTAGGTTAATTTTAAAACACACTGCTTCCTCTCCCCTCCTCTTTTCTTCTTCTTCTTCTTCTTCCCGGCTCCTCTGTTACCCTACTGCTGCACCTGCAAAGAAGGAAAAAAAATTAATTAATTAACCTGCATTTAGAAGAACGAAAAGAAGAAGGAGAAGAGAAGAAGGAAAAAAATTTCATTAACCTCCTCTGCTACGCTACCCTCTGTCCCCTCCACCATTGGCGGCCTGCATTGTTCCTGGTGGTCGCGCCGTCGTCGCCGGTCAGGTAAGTGGTTTTCATCTTTTTTTTAATTATTTATAATTTCTGTAATTTTTTATATTAACAATAAATTAAAAAAATATGAAATTAAAAAAATGATAATGTATATGTTGTAGGGTTTTTTAAATGTTAATGGAAAATAAGAATAATATAAAAGTGATAAATAAAAAATAGTATATGAAATGTATTTTTTTTTTGTAATTTTTTCTGTAATTTTTTTCCTTTTCTTCAATATTTTAAAATATTGTAATTTCGTATAATATTTTGGAATTTTTTTTAAGTTCTGAAATATTTTGTTAATTATCTGGAATTTTTTTTAAATTTCTGGAATTTATTTTCGTTTGTGTGAATTTG
>CANYLF010547440.1:0-10313 GCA_948193215.1 Bocquillonia castaneifolia | reverse complement strand
TCATCCTTTGGTGATGCCTTATTCAGATTTCTGAAATCTTCACACATTCTGACTCTGCCATCTTTCTTAGGAACTGGGACAATGTTGGCCAACCACTCTGGGTATTTAACCACTTCTAGGAACTTTGCCTTCAATTGCTTGGCTATCTCCTCTTTAATCAATTGTACCCATTCTGGTCTCAATCTCCTAAGCTTCTGCTTGACTGCCTTCTTGTTGGGATCAGTAGGAATGAAGTGTTCTGCTATGCTTCTATCAACCCCAGGCATGTCTGCGTAGGTCCAAGCAAATACCTCCTTCCATTTCTTCAGGATATGTTCGAATCTCACTCTTTCTTCAAGGGTCACATTAGACGCGATCAGTATTTCCTGTGGTGTTTCTTTTGTACCTAAATTGAATGCATTTGTTTGTACATAATTAATGTTAAACATGCTTGTGATATGATCAATGAAATGCACAGTGCCCTCAAGATGAACATCACACAAGTAAGCAAAGTCGGTGTTTATATCATTGACCTTGGAAACAAACACTTCCTCCTCCTCAAAGAGGTCAGGAGTTATTACATCAACAGAATAGAAATGTTCCATAAGTGCATCATAAATAAAAGTATCAACATCAGAGTAGCCCAGCTGGGCAGCAGCCTCTTTGTCATCTTCTGCCTTCACAGCAGCTTCCTTGCCATCTTCAGCCTCTTCTTGAATTGCCAATGCCTCCATTTTAGCAGCCAAATTCTCAGTGATAAGTTCTTCTAGGATCAAAACAGAGCTATTGTTGCTTGCAGCTTCCTTCGGCGTCTTCTGAACTTCCGGCACAAAGCATTCATACAGACCTCCCTTCTTGATAAAACTCTGCTTCTCCTTTTGTGAAGACTCTCACCACTGTGGACAGAGCGCCCGGGACGCGTCGTCCCGTTGCCCATCGGTTGGTGTCCAATAGCAATGGTGACATACCCACTAGATGGATTTTTAGATTTCATGAAAAAAATGGAGTCGCCACCCGAATTGCTTCGGGATCACCTAGTATTAACAAACAGGTAGATTCCTTTTCGGGAAAATCCCATTCGTCATCACACCAGATGATTTCTGGGTTTGGAATGAGTCATCCATACTTGGGGCAATTTCCCATTTAATTAAGTAATGAGGTCATTATTTCCTACCAAAGACAAACAATATAAAGCGATAAATCACCCAAAAAGTAGGATGCAATGAATGGGTGTGCCTAATATTGTTTCTAATCAAATTTTAGTTCTGCATTAAGTCCGTTATATTTAACCCTGATTAATTGAATGCTGATGGCTGTATTAGTGGGTTACTATTTATTTTAATGAACAATTAGCCGAGTGGATTATTTCCTTATTTATTTACAGACAGAAAATCCACAATTAGTTTCTAAATTATTTTTTTTATATATTTTTGGATTAATATTTGCACATTAATTCATTCATTATTTACCCGAGATATTTAAAATGATAATAATATACATACACCCTTAAAGAAAGGAAAGGTGAAATGAGTTTCTACCATTTTATTGTACTTATTACCGAGTTAATTAATCAATGTCTGATTAATTATTTACAAACAGATCTAGGTGATTTATATAAAAATCATAAAGAAATCTTACCGATCGATCGATTCAACCCGGAGAGGCCGAACCGACCGACCTCGAAGCTTCAGTCATTTTTTAGTACCGGAATCTTCATCTTCCTCCCTGCATCGTGAAGGTCCGGCCGGACCTTTGATCATTTGCCCGAAAGAACATTTGAATTTAAGCAAGCAGATAGGACATTCGGGAGAAGGCTGAACATCCGGCCGGATGTTTGAACATTCGGCCAGACCTGCAAATTCTCCTCCTCGAGACTTTTTCCTGTATTGTTATGTTTTCTTGCAGATTCACACTATATAAACTAATGATAATTCATACAGACTCTCAAAGATCCATTTAGGATAATTAAAACAACTTATAACAACAATTAAAAATCCAAGAAAAATGACGCTGTGAAGTTTTGAAGTGGGAGTTACAGAGCTCGAACGGTGATCTTTCCCATATTCACATCTATCATAGCTCTAGTTGTTGCTAGAAATGGGCATCCCAATATGATAGGAATATCCTTATCTTCTTCTATTTCAAGCACAAGAAAATCAGCTGGCAAGTAAAACTTTCCCACATTGACCAAGATGTCCTCTACAACTCCTATTGGATGTATAATTGATATATTTTCTAGTTGTAAAGAAGTTGTGGTTGGTTTAAGCTCACCAAGTCCTGATTTCCTGAAAAGAGATATAGGCATAAGATTAACACTTGCTCCTAAATCACATAAACATTTGTCGAGAAAATGAGAACCAATAGAGCAAGGTATAGTAAAACTCCTTGGGTCCTTTAACTTTGAGGGTAATTGGTGTTGAAAAATTGTATTACACTCCTCTGTTAAATGCACCCTTGTATGCTCCTCTAATCTCCTTTTATGCATGGTGACCTCTCAAAGAAACTTGAGGTAGTTGGGCACTTGCTCAATCATATCAAGAGCATGAAGGCTCTTTGGAATCTTCTTTAATGTCTCCAAGAATTGGTTGAAGTTGTTAGTATCACCCTTCCCTACAAGTCTTTGTGGGAAAGGAATAGGAGAGACATATTCGACAACAAGTTTTGGGGGGGTTCTTGTTCCACTTCTTGCTTTGTCGCTTCACCCTCTTGTCTTTGCACTTCTATTCCTTTCTTCAATTTTGGCTCATCAAGTGCCTTCCCATTCCATAATGAAATTGCCATTGCCGTCTCCCTTGGATTAACCACTATGTTACTAGGCAAATCTCCTTGAGGTCTTTCTTTCAATTGCTTTGCGAGTTGCCTAATTTGCCACTCAAGATTTTGAATGGTGACTCTCTGTTGCTTCACAATGGCCTCTTGTTGGCCATGTATTTAAGAATCATGTCTTCAAAAGATGGCTTGGCTTGTAGTTGAGGTGGTTGTTGCATTTATTGTTATGGAGGTGGCATTTGTGGTAACGGTGGAAATCCAGGAGCTCCTTGTTGGGGTTGAACTTGTTGATTTGGATCCCTACAAGCAAAATTTGGATGGTTACGCCAACCCGGATTATAAGTGTTGGAGTAAGGGTCATTCTGAGGTTGACGATTACCATAAGCGCCCACATAATTAGCCTCTTCCACATTATGAGTACCATCATTAGTGCAGTTTGTTGAAGGATGTCCAAATTAACCACAAAAATAGCAAGCTTTAGTGCTAGATGAGGATAAATGAGTTGGCTTTCTAGCTAACAACATCTTCACTTGCTTAGTAAGATCTGTAGCATGATTAAGAATTTCAGAAGATGATTATTCATTGGGGTGATTTCTCCTATTCCTTCCCGCCTTCATTTGAGAGTTGGTAGCAAGCGTCTTAAAGATATCCCACATCTGCTCAGAAGTTTTCTCACCCATACCAATACCAACATGAGTTTCCACTAAATTCTACCCATTATTGCATAACCCATCATAAAAGAATGTCACCAATAGATTTGTGGGGTATTGATGATGTGGGCATTGAGTAAGATAGCCTTGAAATCTAGCCCAAGCTTCATGGAAAATTTCACCATCATTTTGATAAAAAGTGCTGATCTTGGTTCGTAACTCCGTAGTCTTGCCCTGTGAGTAATACTTGGTGATGAACTTGTTATAGATATCATCCCAAGTTTGCAAAGAACCTTCAGGTAAGTTCATGAACCAAGTTTTGGCTCTATCCTTCAATGCAAGAGGAATGCATTGCATCCGCAACTCAAGTTCCGGAATGCCATTCAATAGAAAAGTGGCAATGACACTATAAAATTCTCTCATGAAAGCTAATGTATCTTCGGATGTCAACCCATGAAAGTGTGGAATCATATTGAATTGGAGAGTTTTCAAGTCATAGTTCCTCGTAGCAGCACTCAAAATAATGTAAGAAAGAGATGCACTGATAATAGGGTGTTGAATATTGTGAAGATAGGCCTTATTATTGTCATTGGGAGGTGGTGGAGGCACTTCATCACCGTTTCTAGCCATTATGCAAAACAAAACAACAACAAAAAGAAATCAAAGAGAAAGACAAACAAATAAAAAAATAACTAGAGTTAACGAGAGCTAGCAATAAATAAAGCCACACAAAGATAATGAAATTAAAGAAGAAATAAATGAAAAAAATCACAATCAACACAATTCCATGTTCATAATATAAAAAACAAACAAAAGAAAATAAGAATAACTCCCAAAAAAACAAATGAAAACAACTCAAAACAATTAACTAACAAGAACAAACAAAACATGTAATCGAAAAACAATTTAAATCCGTTGTCCCTGGCAATAGTGCCAAAAACTTGATGACGATCCACAAGTGTATGGATTGTCGTAGTAGTAATACTCAGAATAGGAGGTCGATCCTCAAGGACAAGCGTTTTAAATTAATTTTTTGATTAAAGGCACGATTGCATAATCATAAAACGAATACCCTTGACTGATTGTTTGAATTCTTGAAACTAAATTGCTTAAATTGTAAAATAAATTAAACAATTAAAATAAAGACAAGAAAGTAAATTATATGAAAGTTCAATTGAAATTTATGATAAAAAGCAATTTAAACTAGAAATTAACTTAACAAATAACTTGATAAAATGATCATTCATGTTGTGAATAGCATGAATTGAGTTGACAAGTGCTTTTTAGAGATTGCATAGCCACAATCTAATCGTTTTCTAAGCTTTTAGAGCATGTTTTCACTCAACACTTCTGTTTTAAGCATAATAGTACATTTTCAGACGGTTTTCATCATAACTTTCTCTACAAGTATTGAAATGACTTGAAATTTGAGGTTTGATAGTTTAGGCCATTCTGCATGTTTTCTCTTTTATATGTTTTTGCAAAATCCAACGTTTAGAGACCTAAAAGGGCCCAACGCCACTCTTCAGAGTGGAATTGGGCCTAACGCCATTGGAGTTGGGCTCAACCCCATAAGGAAGACTGGCATTGGGCCCCTAATGCCAGTTGCATGATTTAAGTACTAAAAAGCCTGGTTTCAATCTGTTTTAGTCCGGGATGATCCGTACAAGCAGTACACTCGTCCCAAGGCCCTGTAAGATCATTTTGTTTTTACCAAATAACCTTTTCTTTAAGCTCAAGTTATTGATTTTCATTAGGAAGGTGATGCTCTTAACCCTAGCTTAAAAATTAAGCTAATACAGCTATAAATACTTGTCTAAAACTAGCTTTTAGGAAGAGGCAGTAGTTCACACGAATTTTAGGGTTTAGTTTGCCATACCAACACTCTGAATTCACTTGATTGCTAAAAACACTTCACTTTTTCACATTACAAGCAAAAAAGCTCTTAAAGTGTTCATCTTTTGCTTTCAAAGGTGTTTTTGAAGCACTCAATCCTTTCTAGCAAGGCTCCAGCAACTTTAAATCAACAAAAAGTAATTAAGAAGTCGCTCAAATTAGATTTGAGGGTTCTCAAGCGCTTCCAAACCAATTTCTTGATAGGTAAGTCATCTTTTCCTTTGTTTTTATCATCTTTTGCCATGTTTTCATGATTTGCATGCCATAAATGCTTTGTTCTATGTGTTTTCATTGCTGTAATTTTCTGTTTTGCATGTTCAATGATGTTTATGCATGTTTATGTTGTCAAAATGCCATGTACATGCATTATAAATGGTGAAAGTTGCTTTCTTTTCATGTTCTTGTGTGTTTTATTTTAGATCTAAATTATTGGATGCCATTAACATGTTCTTCATGCATAAAAATTATTTCTTTTCATGTTTTAATGCATAAAAATCATTTCTTTTGTGTTTTAACAAATAAAAATTGTGTCTTTTCATGTTTTAATGCATAAAGGTTATGTCTTTTTTTGTGTTTTGATGTATAAATGTTGTTTCTTTGTATGTTTTAATGCATAAAGTTCGTTTCTTTGCATGTTAATGTATGAAATTGTGTTATTTTAATGTTTTACGTATAAAGTCTGCATCTTTTGTATGTTTTGCATGTAAAGTTTGAATCTTTTTGTGTTTAATGCATGTCATGCTTAGATCTAGGATATTCTGCCATGATTCATGCATTATAACATGTTTTGATATGTGTAATCATCTATGTATGTGTGTTTTCCATGCTTGGTAAACTTGAAAACTCTTTTTTTCATTGAATTTCGCATCCTGCTTGCATTCTGGCAACCAATGCCACTGCCAAGAGTGGCGTTCAGCACCGACGCTTGTAGGTAAGTGGCGTTGGGCTCAAACGCCACTCCCATAAGTGGCGTTGGCCCCTGTTTTGTGCTCCCCTGCGGCGTTATGCTTGGATCAGTAGCGTATGTGTTTGTATGGTTGTATACAGTAGTTTTCACATGGAATGCAGCGATAAGGTAAGCTTCTGCAACTTCTTTGGTAATTGTTTAGATTTATTATTGCATGAAATTGGTTATTAATGCTTATTTGGTAATCGTTTTAGGTCTAAAACTATAGAAACCCTAGGTTGTGTTGATGTATTGATGTGTTATGTGTTTGCTATCACTTATGCATGTTAATTCACCCTAATTAATGGCTGGTAATTGTTAAAATTAATCCTTGTTATTAGAAACTCACTGTCACATGCATGTATGTAAAAGGTAGGCTATAATCGTTGTGTGTTTTTATTGCCTTGTTAGAAGGAATGAAGTTTGGTATAATACTAGGAGTATTAAGTAAAGAATCACGCTCTAGAATTGATAAGTCCGATCCTTGAATCTCTAGGGTCAATGCACCTTACGTATTCTTAAGAGGGATTGAGGTGTATACCTTGTGAGACATTCCCGATGTTGGTTCGGGTGGCGACTACCAGTTCAGCCCAATAGTTGAATAAACAGTGCCGCAGCTGCTAGTCATGGCTTAGGCACTAAGGCAAAACCTCCTTGTCTGCAGTCACACAGTCATTTTTTTATCTGTTAAAATGATTATAGAGTACTTTTGAAAAAGAATTGATAGATTATCATTTGTTATATAATTATTAAAAATTTGTGACATAATTATTAAAAACAGTGTTGTCAAACCCGGCCCGGCCGGTTCAACTGGAAAAACCGGGAACCGGCCTCTTAATCGGGTTGGGTGACTTCAAAAACCCGAATTTTAATATACCCATTAAAAACCCGGCTAAAATCTATAAACCCGACTAAAAACCCGTAAAACCCGGTTAAAAACCCATAAAACCCGGTCTGACTTTATTAAATTTAATTGGTTTGATTTTTTTTAAAATTTTAACCTATATATTTAATCTAATAACTATTTTTTATTTTAAGATATTTTAACATTTGTTGGAATGATTCAAAATTGAATTTTAATATTTGAATCATTTTTTATAATAAATTTGGGATCTTATTTTATTTCGTTTTCATTGTTTTTATTTTATTTCATTTATTTTTAAATATGTTGATATTAATATTTTATTCAAATCATTGATTCAATATTAACCTTTGATATTTTAATTATTTTTTATATTTTAATTGAGATATAATATTATTTTCATTATATTTTACTATATATACTAATATTTTTTTTATAAAAATGGATAACAATAGAAAATATATATTAATTTTTTTAACTCCGGTTTAATCTCGGTTCAACCCCAGTTGAATCTTTAATCCTTGACCCTCTATCTCTACCAGTTCAATGACTAGATCGGATTTGACAACCATGATTAAAGTCGAAAAGTTTGAGTATTTTTTGATAATTAGGCGTAATTATTAAGGGTATACAAAAATAATAAAATAGAAAGTTGTGAATTAGAATAGGACAATAAAGTGCAATCGAATATTTGTCGATGAGAGGCACCGACGAGGTACATAAACAAATAAATTAAATGAACTGTACTTCAAAACATTATCTTATGCTACATGTGATTAATTAATTATACTCCACCAAGCAATATCAAAAGAGAAAGAATACTGTAACCGAACCTCCATTTCCGTCAGCATAAATTTTTTTTACCGGTTGGTAGCAATGATCGATCGAATATGTCTGTACCTAGCAATAATTATTTAATGAACGTGCGAACAATGGGTTGTTTAACCCTCCAATATCCTTCTATAAATTGCGAGCAAAAATAAACTACAAGTCCTGACAAATTAATTATTTCTCTTAATTTCTGTGAAATACAAATCAATCATGGCATCTAAAGCACTGCGCAAAATTCCTGTTATCGAATTATCAAGTGAAAACCTGAAGCCAGGTTCAAGTTCTTGGCATTCAGCTTGCAATACTATAAAGGAAGCACTGGAAGAATATGGGTGTTTTGAAGTAGTGTACAAAAACACTCCTACTGAATTCCACAACAAAATTATTGCTGCCATTGATGAATTATTTCAGGTCCCTCGAGAGATGAAGAAGAACAATGTACTTCCTAGGCATGCCCATGGCTATATGGAAAAAATCTCCACCTTTCCTATCTATGAAAGCTTAGGCATTGATTTTCCAGACAATAAAAAGGAATGTCAGAAGTTCACTGACCTTATGTGGCCGGATGGAAACTATCCTTTCTGGTACGTTCTAATTAATCTAATCTATTTTTTTTCTTGACTTCGGAGAGGGAGACTCTTAATCGATTATACATGTCTTTAGTAGGCTGCACGGAAATTCTCAAAAAGAGAACGTTTATGTTTCTGATACGTTTCGGAAATTTCTACCGAAGTTTTAGAAACTTATAATAAGTTTCATATAATTTTTAAAAATGTTATTTATTTTTTGAACTTTATGAAAACTTTAAGGGACATTTTTAAAATTCTTTTATTAAAAGAATAGATTAGCTCCAAAACTTATTAAATATTTAATTTTTTGTTCACAGTAATTACCATCTTGAGATGAAATCCATAACATTATGTTGTAGAAACTAAAATATGAAATGTTACTAGAAACCAATTCGATTCTTTTAAAGACATTAATACTTGTCAACTTATCTTTAAATGAACTGACTATGGATTTGGTGATTTTTACTAATGATATTGGTTATTTTCTTTTTATATTTACTTTTTAGGATGATAAATTTTTTATTTAAGTTTATAAAAAATATTAATATATAAGTTATTCTTATCTGAATTATTATATTTTAAAATTATTATATATATCGTTTTCTAAATATTTTGAATTCTGTTTCCGTTTCCGTGCAACCTACTCTTTACCACTAGACTAAACCTTGAGAGACTAATCTAATCGATGTTTTAATTTTACTATATATATACAGACATTTTCTGAATAGGATTTGAACTCAAATTTTTTTTTCTAAGTGAAACTGTTCACTCTTACGTGAGGATGGTGGTTGAACTTCATCAGCTGCTAGTTGAAATGCTTTGCGAGAGCTATGGAATAAAGAAACACATCGAATCAATCATTAACTCTCCAAATCATTACCTTATGCGAATGATACATTATAGAAGGCCACTTTCAGGGCCAACAGTCGGATTCAATGGTCACACCGACAAGGGCTTCTTGGCCATACTTCATCAGAATCATGTTAATGGTCTAGAGATAGAAACAAAAGATGGAGATTGGATTTCTTATAATCCCTCATCTTCGCAGTCCTCTTTCGCAGTCATAGCTGGTGATATATGCATGGTGAGTTACAAAGCTCTTTTAATTTCAGGGAGAGCCGAGCCTTACCTTCGTGCATGAGAGGTCTCGAGTTTGAGCCTTACTTTCATGGGGGAGGTCTCGATTTTGAGCTTCCCTCACAAAGAATTAGTCTGGAAATAAAGGGTGTGAAATACCATCGACATTACCTATATAAAAAAAAAAAATTAGATCACTATATGATTACTTTCAATTTTTTTTTTTTTTTGATATGATATAATCGGCAGTAACTAATGTGTTAATACATATTTGCAACTCTTTTAATTTTACATATATATCAGTTTTTCTTTTCTTTTTCATTTCAACATCGAAATATAAATTTAAATAAGTTTCATTTTACCAAGTAAGCCAATAATTAGAAAATGAAGGTTTTATTCATTGATTTAATGAAGGGCTCGTTAATTTGTAGGCATGGAGCAATGACCGAATAGAATCTTGTCGCCATAGAGTAAATGTTGTGGATAGCGAAGAGAAACGATATGTAGTTGGGCTATTTTCATTCCTGAGTGGTATGATTAAGGCACCGGAAGAGCTAATTGATGAGGAACATCCATTACGATATAAGCCATTTGATAATGAAGGTTTTATTGATTATTATGAGTCGGGCAAATCCCATAACAGCAACGTGATCAAAGCCTATTGTGGAATGTAATTAAGCTCCCTGACTTCCGACTTGATCCGAAAAGGACAGCTTCATTTGTATCTTAATTTA
>CANYLF010547369.1:0-16367 GCA_948193215.1 Bocquillonia castaneifolia | reverse complement strand
TAGATTACAAAAATAAAAGTATAATGAGTAGATAAATGCAAAATAAAAGTAAAATGATGAAATAAATAAAATGTGAATTTTAGAAAAATTTACATTAATTTTTCTACGGCTATTTAAGTTTTTAAATATTTTACATTAATTAATGCAAATAAGAGAATATCTTTTAGTCTTTGGAAATTTTAAATATTCATAAAATATCTTTCATATAATTCTTTTATCAGTTTACACAAAAAATAAGTTTTTTTAAAAAAAAAGATTGAGGTTAAAATTTAAAATTAAATATTTATGTTGTTAAACTTTGTAAAATGATAGGAATATATAGGTGATGTGTGGTAAAAAAAATTTAGATGAATTTTATAAGACAATATATATAGATTTCACAAACTTAACTATTATAGTATATAATAAAATATATAGAGTTCAAAATTATAATTATTTTAAAATTTAGGTATTGTAATAAATAACGCAGTATATATAAAAAAACTTTGCGTTATAAAATTTATCTAATTTTTTTATCACATATATTACTTATATATGATTATTATTTTATAAAGTGTTACACGTTTAATGATAAAATTTTCAAATATAGTTTTAATCATTTTACATTAAATCATTTTCAACCCTAAAAAGATATGCTCTTATTTTTATTAATAATAAAATTATAAATAAGTTTAATGTAAAATTTTATCAAAATTATATTATGTTTATTTGATCCTTATATTTTTGTTTTGTATTTATTTAGTCCTTGAACTATTATTTTTATAATTTATAAGTTCTTATACATGGCTGATGACATGACTTTAAAATTAATAAAATATACTGACGTTGCACCCACTTAACAGTTCTATTCGGTGCCGTTTGAATAAGGACTCATAAATTAAAAAATTAAAAGTATAAGGACCAGTAAAAACAAAATCAATTTGTAAGAACCAGATAAACAAAAACCGAAAAGTAGAGGGACCTTTTGATGGGTTTTTCCTATATCAAATCAGAAAATTCATACATAAATGTATGATTTTTATTTGGAATAATTACTTTTTACCCCCCTCTGTTTTACTCTAATACACTAAATGTCCCATTACATTTGAAAGAAAACATTTTTTTCCCCCTATATTTCATTTTATTGCACTAATTACCCCTTTTCATACATTTTTAATAATATATAATTAACATTAAAATATGGTATTATAAGAAAAAAATATATACATTTTTAAGAATATATAATTAACATTAAAATATGGTATTGAAATAAAAAAAATATGTAAATTAGTGTGTAAATATATTTTCTACTATAAATATAAATACTTATAAACACTAACTGCATATATTTTTATTCTCATTTTTATTTATAATAAGATACATTAAGGCACTAATTTAGATGTTTTTACCATTAGAATATCATATTTTATTGTTAACTATAATTTATTGCTTTTAATTTAATAAAAAAATAATAGAAAAATGATAAAAAAATTGTATTTAAAAGGGTAATTAGTATAATAAAAATAAAATATAAGGGGTAAAAAATATATTTTTCAAATGTAAGAGGGCATGTGTGTTAAGGTAAAACATAATGGGTAAAATGTAATTACCCTTTTTATTTCTCAAATACGTAAAATTGTAGGAGGTGATATCTAACCTTCCAATTTTTTACATAAATATCTTGTGTCTTCCCTTTCTTCCTTTTCACACTCATCTCGTACGATAAGATTTAGTTATGATGTTATTTAATTAAATTTCAAAAATAACTTAATATAGCTTCCATCAAAATTTTCCAATCTCAAGTCATTCCCACCATTCCTTTCACATCCGCTCTCAACTCCAGAGAAAATACACAATCTGAAGCTCACAACTACCAAGAAAATTCTCTGCACCCTTCCGCCTCACAAGAAACAAATAATTCTTTTTCTTGGTTAACAACTAGGGTGTGCAAAAATCAAACCGGGCCGAAAAACCGAACTAAATCGAACTGATTTGTGAAATTTAATTCGGTTTATTTGGTTAAACGGTTCGATTTGATTTTTAATTTTAAAAATTTTGATTTTTGGTTTTCGATTCAGTTTTTATGTTTGAAAAACCAAAATTATTAATTTTATTTTTGATTTTTTATATTTATATATATATCATATATTTTACTCATTATATTTTTATTTTCATACATTTTTATATGTGTTTTGTTTTAATAAATATATTTCATGATTTTTTTTGAATGCATAAGTATATAAAAATTTAACAAATAGTTATTAGAATATAAAAATTGAAAAAAATAAATAAAAACAGACCAAACTGAACCAAATAAAACGAAATTAATTTGATTTGGTTCAGTTCAGTGTAGGGGTCAATTTGGTTCGATTCAGTTTCAACCTTGAACCTCCAAAAAACCAATCGATTTTGGTCCAATTCAAACCGAACCGACCGATGCACACCCCTATTAACAACAAAAGCCGAATAATTTTACTTACGATACTCTAACTCTCTTCTCTCTCATCATCGTCCTTTAACTTTTTTATTTGTAATTTGTATCACAAAAAATCCATTATTAATGTTCATCGATTATCATTAACTAAATTTTACTATCTTATACTCCAATAAATTGAGCATATTTTATCATGCTTTCATAAAATTAAGACTATTTGAATATTTTCTTTATTTTTTATAAATTTCACAATTTTATTCATTTTGAAAATAGAAAAAATTAATTTAGTGATGAAAAAATTTTTATTATTTTTTTTATAAAATAGATTGCATATTTCTTTAGTCATGCAAAATTTGAAATCAAATTTCACTAAAAAGAATTTTTTTTAAAAGGGGTAGTGAGTGAGGCGAGAACTTTTATAAAGGAAAAAAAGGTTGAGGAATGTTCGTAAGAGAGAGAAAGAAGGATCAAATTGATACACTAACTCGTTACACAGGGTAAACTTAGAAAAGTTGATTAAAATCAACAATTTAGTGCTACTTGCATTTTTTGACTAAATATGTGTAAAATGTCAATTATCAAATTTTAAAAATTCATAAAAAGAACATTTTAGCAAATTTTCATCTTATTTTTTATATGTTAATTTAAAAAATTAATTTATATTATAAAATATTTTTAAAAAATTTGACCAATAAATTATTTCTTTTGATTTTTTTAACAAAAAAATTTTAAAAAATCATAAAAATAGATTTAAATAGTACCATTTTTGTGTGAAAATATTAAATTATATATTAAATTTATTGAAATAGTCATCGTTAGATTTTAGTTAGCTTAATTTTTAAAATTATCAAATAGTCAATAGTGTAATTTTCAATTTTTTTTTTGTTAACAAACTATGCAAAACTGATCAAACTTTATCATAAACTGTTTAAATATCGTAGCATACTATCTTGTATCATTAAAAAAAATTATACCATTTTCATATGTTGTATATTTTATAAAATTTATTTAATTTTTTTTGAATAAAAAATAATTTGTTGGTCAAAATTATTTTTATAATTTTGTAAAATTTGAATTGAATATTTTACAATTCACATATAAAATATTAAATAAACTTTTATTAAAATAAATTTTCTATGAATTTTTAAAAGATAATAATTAACATTTTATAACCGTAATTTATCCAACTTTTCTCAATTTGGCCGTGTCATCAGTCGATGTACCAATCCCAACCTTTCTTGACATTATTAGAGTGATATTTAGACGAGGTCTATGCTTCTGCCCTCGAAATTCAAAAATTTTATCCACATTCTTTTATGACTCATCGAACCTCTAAAACTTGAATTCTCATACCATTAAGAAATGAACCCTTTCACTTCACATTAGATCCTCTACATTTTTTTTTTTAGGGGAACACGAGATCCATATAACACGGAATGCTAAGATTAGAGGTACGTCAGAACATCTTTGTTCATAAATTACTACGCCCTTCCGGCCTAAAATCATTACCAATTGGTAATTTAGAGGAACCAAATATTAACAATTATCTTTTCTTCCAATCACACGAATCATTTTTAACTTTCAGAATAGGACTCCAGCCACATGGCTCTTAATACTCATACCAAATATGAATCATTAGAACCCCACTTTCCAACTCCATTGCTTTACAACATCCATCATTGTACAACTCTACCTCTACCTGGAACCAAACACAAACAACAAATATCTAATCTATCTTATTTTTAACTTGTTAAAAATTCGATGTCAACATATCTTGTTGTACCCCCAGAATCGCTTACATTTCAGATTAAATACAAAGGTTACAATTTATATGTTGCCAACACAATCCCCATAGCTGAGAACAAAATCTGGCAAACATCATTTACATAATAGCACAGAATTAAGTAGACAAGGCCAAACACAGTTCTACGCATTGTTGCCCGCAGCTTCAATGCCTAAGAATGAAGTAGCTCAAACACCCAAATTTATAGTTAGAAATATCATTCTAATTCTTGTAACATTTTCGGTACCTGCTTATCTACTGTCATCAAAATAATATTATTAAAAGACCACAAATATTAACTAAGAATGGAGATTGATAATGTTCATGTGACAGAAGAATGAATGACCCCATGACAGTTGATACCAGTAAATAATCTTTTTTCCAACTTAGAAATGCTACTGAGGAAAATGAGGTACCATATTCCCATGTATGATGTTTTTAATAGGTACCTACCTCACAAATAACAAGAAAAAATGCAGAATATATAAGTATAGGGCTTAAACTTATATAGGGTTTAAACTTCCTCCTACCCACAATAAATCAAGAATGAGGCAGGCATTGAGCATTAAAAGAAAAATTCAGAGAGACAGCCAGACAGGTATCTTATTAGGAAATCACTCATTGTAAATGTAAGGTATGAGGAAACTAAGAAATAATACCCTGACCAAAATAAGAAGAGTCCCTATCTCACTTTACCAGCAGCATGCAGCCAAAAACAAAAATCCATGATGTTTTTGCATTTCATCCTTAAGATGTTGGGAATCACTTCTTTCTTTTTTCTTGTTGGCCCCTTCAAGGGTCTTTTAAGTGAAAATGTCATATCCTGAGGTTAGTGAAAACTACACAAGCTCAACTTCTCTCTTAAAAAAAAAAAACTAAATGTGACACAGAATGTAACGTACAAACAAGGGTAATACAAAGATTAAACCTTAAAGAACAATTTCAACACGAAACTGGAACACAATATTGGGAGAAAAGTTTCTTTTTTTTTTTTTTTTGAGGGAAGGGAGAAAAGTTTACTATTATTGACTGAATGAGTTTTGTATAGATAATGGTTAATAAATAAGGAAAACCCCAAAATTAACATCATTAATAAGAAATATCTAAAATCCTAAATCGAAGATAATCTTCTCCCAAACTAAAATAGGGAAAACTACAAAAATTAAGAGACTCAAGTTATTTTGAATTTAAAGGCCAACTACTTGGACCCTTTAACCAAATCAGCCCACTCCATGTACTCATGGGCTAGTTGGTCCACATCAAAAAGTTTGCTATAGAACAGATCTGAGATAATCTATTTTACTTGTAGTTGGCAGAAAAATGCAGAAAAGTAGGAATTGAACCTGAGATTTCAGATCTAAAGTAAAGAAGAGAAAGTAGATAGAAGACGGAATCTTCTAAAAATCACAGCACCCAAGGAAAGTATAGAATTGACTCAACATGAGAAAAATTGTAGGAATTTGTTAATTATTTAACTGAAAGTCTGAAAATAAATTGATAGGAAGGAGGCAGTTGTAGGACTAACAATCCTTCAACCTAAAGACTTGTAAGACTAGACCAAATCCCTAAACAGAAATCAAGATAATACCCGTCATAATCTATGACCAACAATTGATGGAAAACTAGACATTTGATAACCATTTTTCTAGAAAATCAGAAATTCTGAAAGTACCCCTATATAAATAACTCTAATTCCTGCAACAAAAACATATCTTGCATGAGCTTCTTCAGCTTCCCCATCTTCCCACGTATTCCAAATAAGTGCTAGAGTATTAGAACCATTTTTGGTATGCTGTTTGTACACATGTTGCCATGTCTCAACTTCTTCAGGCAAGTCCTTACCATTGGTCTACCTACTTCTCATAAAGAGATGACAATGATGCTAACATCTTATTATCACCTTTCACCTCAAAGCTAAACAGTCCACATAAAAAAAATTCTCAAACAATCCACAACATCCAACCTAATATAATACAATTTATTGTTGATAACAAGTAATTGGATAAGCCAAAAAAGGAGTCCAACTAAACAGAATCTACTCAACTGGCCCACTGCCATTCACCACTTAGCTCTAGCTCTCCTAAAGACTTCACAACAAGATGCACATATCTTGCTCTAAAATTTCCCATACTCATTTCAACATAGTTTCATTATTAGAAACTTATCAAGGTGAAAAACAGTGCAGCAAAAACATCTAGGTCCAACAAACAAGCTCATGCAATATATGAAGAGGGGAAAAAATTACAATGCAAAACAACTGTGCATAGGGATGGCCAGTCCAACCAAATAAAAGAAAATTACAACAACAAAAACAAAATCATCACAAATCAAACACTTTAATGCTGAAACAAATCAAATTCATCAAAAGTTTTGAGAACTAAAAGAAAAGTCAAATAAATAAAGCTTTGTTTATAAAATCCGTAAAAGCACACGGAAAAAATGCAAAATATAATGATTATAATTCTAAAGGAGATTGCAATTATGGACCAATAAGGTAAGCCATTTCACAGAGGATCTCAGGTGCCAGATTGGGGTTTCAAGCAGATTTAAGTTGCCCAATGGGACAAATTATCAGAATTTAATTAATTTATCTATTGGAGTCTTCTGCAAAATATTATTCCAAACTTTGAAATTCTCCAACTTATAATTTAACAGTTCATTTGCTATGCATAGGTCCAATAAAAATTCAAGGTTAATGAGATTTGCCGCACTGGTTTTCAAATTTTCTGAATAGGGTGAAGTCAAGGCCAACAAAATTACTGAAACTAGAATTTTCAGGTTACTAAAGGGTTTTGCATGAAATCAGGGCTGAAATTGTTCATACTGAAACTTAAGCCGGTTTCCAAGCATTCCTTGCCCGATAAATCAAGTATAGATCAAAGCTATCCCTGTCCCAACAAATCAAGTAGATTCTAACCAGCTCGCAACTATGGAATCAAACAAACCCAATGTAGGCTTAACCAAATGAGTCTTCAGTTAGCCTCTAAACAGTCAACACATCTAGTAGTGTATAAGTTTTTAAAATAATAAATAAATTTTTATATGCTAAAGAATAGTATCCTAAATCACAATCCCAAGCTTAAGCTATAAAGCATTGTGTGTTATCTACTGATTTCATAGTTTAGCAAGCAACACAAAATAACATGGGCACAAACAAGATGAGATCCACGACTCCCAAACAGCAGTTAAACAATATCATACACAAGCACTAGACATCTAGAAAATTACAATCAAAACCATCGTATCATAGAGCTAACAGGTCTTTTTACCAAATAATTAAATTCCAGATACTTACAAGGGTTGCAAAAAGATGTCAACAATTACCTAAAAAGACAAGAAAAGACATCAATTCATTAGTTAATTAGACAAGAGTGCTATCCATATCAGCACTTCTCTCCAGCATATCACGGAGAGGAACAACAATCAAGTAAAAATTTGAAAAAAGGAAATACTTACACATGCTTCACTTCAATGTTGAAGCAGCACATCTCAGGAGCATTTGCATCCAAAATGATAGTCCATGGATCAGATGTATAGAAAATCATCAGAAACATCGATTATGTAAGCTAAAAAGAGTACTGTATATATTCAAAAAACTAGTTCACCAAGATCAATTAAATTAAAAAAAAAATCAAATAGCAGCTAACTGACAACACCTTAGCACATGCACATACACACATTGAGAAGAGAGGAAAGGCCAAATGTAACAGTAACACTTCAAATGCATACCCTACAGTGCATCAGTACTAGCGCATTTACTTTTCAAAGCACAACCAGAATGCACAATAGATAGCAATCAACTTACAAGTTCAACATGCAAAATATCCACAAACCATTCTAAAGCAAACAAAACCACAGCAAATTAAAAGCAATATGAAAACTTTACTCGAGAGAACTGACATCACCAATTTCTATGCGAGTACAAATATTTTGCAGGACATCATAATATGCATTTTTATGTGTATGAATGAGTTTTATGTGTATGAATGAGCTCCCAATAAACAAACCAAGGTACCTTCTCCTGGGTGCCTTTAACCATTTAAGCACTTGAGGGTTGCCCCAAAGCAAAAGCGATATCCTGAATGAAAAATTGAATTAGATTCTCAAGGACAAGCCCAAAAAAAACTAACTTGAAACTATGCAAGAGTAGCAAGATTAATTCAAGACAAAAAAAAGGCCCATCTTGCCAGCTTCAGTAAATGGTCAGGGTACTAAAAATAGAAATTCAGTAAATCTTTCCTTATTAACTTCCCATAATTAAATGGCAGCATCATGTACAAGGTACAAAGTAATGGTGGGAAAGAGATCAAAAATAGATGTAATAAATTTTCACATTGCCATAATTAAGAATGGTTACAAGAGGGATAAATCGCCTTTGGCAAGTTGTCTTACGATAGAAACAGTAAATTCCCCTGAAAGACCCGCCAGTAAGTACTCCTGACCAAACATCATCACTTCTGACTTCATCAACAGCTACGACTGTTCAATGCTCATAAGCCAGCAAATAAAGACAGACAGATAATGCCCAATGATTAGATAAATGACTATGAAGCCATAATGTAGAAATATCTAGTGCAACAGCATTTCTGGTGTCAGAAAATCAGCAACATAGTTCACTTGCCGGTGATGAATGGATGGGCTAGTGCTTGGTTAACTGTCAACCTCTTCTCAGGATCTAACACAAAAATTTTATCTAAGAGATCCTTAAAATGTGCTACCATCTTTAAGTCCTCGCCAGGAGAACCTGTGATGATTGATCCAATATCTTTTGGCTTTATGTTTAGAAACATCCTCTTTATAGTCTGAAAAAACAGTTGAAATCTTGATCAATATGAAAGAAAACATTATAAAATGTACATAAAAATAAAACCGAAGGATCTTTGTCAATCCATACCTTTTTAGTAACTGGATCTTCCTCCATAGAATGAAAATTTAAATCCTGATCAAAATGCTGGTCAACAAAAGCCCCCTGCAAGAAGGAAGTCAAATTATCACAATCTCAATGCAAGAAAGGTAAAGCTTGAAAGTATAGATCAGAAGGAAATGTAGAGTTTGACTAGAGAAACTAGAGAGAACATAATGTGATCTGATCCACAAGCACAAATACAGGAAACCTAGGACGAAAATTCACTAGACCATTTTTTGATCACTAATAACTGCTATGAACAATTACAGTGGAGAGAGAACCCACCTTCTTAAGCATCTTCTTTGGAAAAGGACCCTTCAATTCCATGTGAAGTCGCAGCATGTCATTATTTGTAGCACCTGGGAAAAGAACTTTCCCAGCATAAAGTTCATATAAACAGCAACCAACAGACCACATATCCACTGGATGATCATATGGCAAGCCAAGAACTGAAACAAGCAAAACAAACAGTGAGTTGTTGCCTTCAACTAATAGAATGGATCACATAAAGATCTCCAAGACCAGCACTTACTGACTTCTGGAGCCCGATAAAAACGGCTTACAAGATATGGTGTAATTTCATTTTTACCAGCAAGCATGGCATTACCAAAATCACAAAGCTTCAGCACATTCTTTGCTTCATTTACCTGAAAAAAGAAAAATAATGTGTTGACAACTCATAATAACTAAAGAAGCAATATAATCATGTGGAGTGAAAGAGACATACAAGCATGTTATCAGGCTTTATATCACAATGAAGAACCTCGCAGTTCTTAAGATGCTTCAGCGCGATAAACAGTTGCTTTGCATACGCTCTCACAGCAGTTAGTTTAAGACCAATATTGCGACCAAACTTTTTTAAGACCTCACGAAGGTTCATATGAAGAGATTCAAAAACTAAACAGAGATGATTTCTGTACTTAAAACTTGAAAGAAAACGAACACAATGTCTCTTGTTCTCAGGATCTGCTGCTGCTAATTTATTAAATATCTGGACCTCAGTCTGACCAGCTTTATGCCTACATCATCAGAGTAGAACCAGCATTTGGTAAACTGTTGGCAGTAAAGAAACAAGGGGAAAAAATTAGCGAAGTATAAAGCATACATTTGTTCCTTATTACGTATAATTTTTATAGCCACCTCCTCTGGTTCACCAGCACCAGCGTTCAAATCTTTTGCTCTAACTACTGTGGAAAAAACACCTTTGCCTTGAGCAGCAACAATTTCGTACCGATCATCAAGTATTTCACCAAATCGATAACCTATAGGAGAGAATGATAACCAAATGAAATGAATAAGAAAATTAATATTGAACCTACAGAATCATAACTTGAATTCAAAGATGACCAATACTCAAATTTCTTGAAATATCCAAGGTCAATCTGTTTTCCAGAGAATTTAAAGACAAGATACCAGTAATGATTCATATTACCATTCTAACAAACCTATAAATGAAAGCCTCATTTCCCATTATATAGCCCATAGCCATAGTTAAAAACCTTCAGCCTAAATCAAAAGGAATGGTTCCTTTCACAAATGCACTCAACAAAAAAAATTGAAAAAAAAAGGCAGCATGTGGTGAACAATGTCTCACAATAGAAATTGCAGCATGAAATAATGATAGAAAATTCTACCCTAATATATAAAAGGAAGAATGATTTCTGTTCAAAAACTAGACACAAATTGTACCTAACATCAAAAAAGTAAGTTCAAATAAGAATGCATTTTGTTTTTACATTATAAAGTAGGTGACAACCCTGACAACTGCTTGGAAGTAGATCAAAGTAAACTCAACACAACTAACACACTACCCAAAACAAGTTGGTGAGAATAAATTAAATAATTCCTCTTTCTCCATTCCACCTGGTTTAGGGATACATAATCAAAACAACCTAAAGCTGTCAAATCATTTCTTATAACTGCTCTCCACATCATCATTTTTCCCATTGATTCCTTCAATGTCATGATAGGTCTCATACCTCATTCTCCCATCCCTTCAAAACTCCATTGTTCAAATCTCTGAATTATTAAAAAAAATAACAATAAACAAACAAGATGTAGTAAACTCAAAAGAAACTTAATAGCTGAAATGATCTGAAACAGTCATGCTAGTAGAAGACGACATTTATAGTCTATTAGGCTAGCTCTCAAAACTCCTAAAAAAATAAACTGTATATTTTTTTGGTCAAGTCTATAAAACGAAACAAATGAAGTCTTTGAACCAGAACTCAGGAAGAAAATGGAAAAAAGAATAACAAATTAAAAAAATAAAAAATAATACCATGAATCAAAAAGTTAATTGTTACATATTGATACTTACCGTAATACCCATCAGCATCATCCCAATTGTCATAGAAACTACCTCGTGTGATTGGTAAAACATCTCCTTTACTCTGAAAAAAATTAAACACACAAAGTTTTAGCATCTTGGACAATGAAAATCATACAAGTGATTAGAAGAGAGAGAGAGAGAAGAGAGAGAGAGAGAGAGAGGATATATAAGCTAAGAATCATACTGGTTTACGAACTCTAGCAGGCGTCTCTCCAAATATGTCATCACAGTATTTTTCATCTGACCCCTCACTCTGCCAAATGGATAAAATTACAATTATAAGCAATTTACATCAGAGTTTAATCTTAAGAAGGTTTAAGGAAGAAAGTCTATGAGACACCCAACCAGTATCACATATTACATATGTTAACATGTTGAAATTTAAAAAGCAAAAAGACACACCTTGGGAGTACCCTCTCCAAGGCCTGCAGCACCAGAAGTCCTCTCAGAAGCTTGTGTTCCATTTTGTGAAGGTGACTTGAACACAGAAAATGCTGGCTCAGTAAGAAAGGCATCATTATCAATGTTTACTGTAGTTCTAGAAGTTGGTAATGATTGGACAGAACGTTCTGCTGGTATGACATCTGCATCATGCATAAGGAAATAGTTAACAGAGCATTCAGAATATCAAAATAGAACAAGGAAAACCATCAAAAGCATTTTAGCTAGGATCCAACATTTTCTTAGTGCGTAGTACAGTACTGAGGCGCTAAGGGGTAGAATTGAAGTCACGAGGCATAATAAGGCGCTAAGGGCCCTGGAGCCTATGCGCAAGGTGCGCCTTAGTGACATGAGGCACAAAAAATGGAAAAAAAAAATTATTAGAAAATTAAGATCAATGCTTAATGTTCAAACGAAAGTCAAAATATTCATAAAATATGAAGCTAAATGGAGTTAAGTTGATAAAAACAAAAAAGCATTATTTTAAAGGTCAAAAGCTAACAAAAAAACTGTTAAGATAAATAATATGAAAGAATATAACAAAAAAATGGAAGAGAAAAGAAATACAAAGGAAAAGATAAGAGTCAATAGCTTGGTCTATCTTCTTATAATTTTCCTCTTATATTTTTTTCCTTTTTGTTTTTGTAGCTGTGTTTTTCCTTATATTTTCTCTTTTTTTAATTATTTTTTCTTAAGTTTATTTTGTGTGATCGAGTCCATGATAAGCTCTATGGGCATTAGAATGAATGGTCTAGATTGTCTCTCAACTTATAATTAAATAAAAAACAGAAAAATATCCAAAAAGGCTCAAAATATTACTAAGGCACGCCTCATTTTTACCTCACATCACATGTGAGGCGTGCACCTTAGTGATCTTGGAAGCCTTTTGGGAGCTGAGGCACTAAGCTTCGAGCCTCAGGCATGCCTTAATAACTATGTGTAATACTGCTCGATCATCAATCGACAGTAAGTGTATCTTTTGTAATTCCAATCAACATTGCTAGAATAAAGGAGATTCAATGATACCTTTCTTCAATCTTCTTTGGCAAGTTCAAAATCCGATGAGAAATAAATGTTCAGTATTTAAGTAACAAATGTTACAAAGGCATCATTACAGCTGCTTGTGTGTGGTATATAGTGCCCATTCAAAGAAATTACACTGCTTAAAACATGTTCTCATATGAAGCCAATTCATGAGGCACAAACTAAATGGGCTGACACAGAAGAAATAAAAGCAACATCACACAACTCTGAACAGGACATCTAGTTGGATCTTAAATCTTACATTTAATCATGAACAGATAAACAATCAAAATGTGCAGAGAAATAGCAAGGGCGCATTACCTTTTTCCACATTATCTGATTGAGTCTCATTCTGCTGCTGTTTCTGCTGATTCCTATATTTTTCAAGAATGGCTTGCCTGCGCTTTCTGCTTTCCTCTTTAACTTTATCAAGATCTTCCTCTTGTTCGGCAAATTTTAATGCAATCCTCTCTTCAAAATCATTCTGCTCATCTTGCTCTCTGGATGAAATCAGGAAAAACAATGTATACAATTATAAGTGAAAGGCAACATCTTATATATATATCCAGTAAACGTAAAGAGGGTTAATTACAATAACCTCATTAACATTTGGCAAAATTCATAACTGAATCCTCAGTTCTACAAAAATGAAATAAATAGCCCTCGTGACATAGATAGTCCTGTCCCATTATACTTTAGTCTCCAGCTTCTTGTGTAACATATTTCTTTACTCTTCGGAGTTTGAATGAGGTCGCATGTAATGCCTCAGCCTCACCATTTAACTTTTAGGAATTAAGAAAATATTTTGTTTAGGACCTCAAGGACTAAAAACTGTAAGAATGCAGGTATTGATGTAAACAAAAATTTAATGAAAACACCAAGTGAGAATTTGCCAAATGTTTACAGCAATGAAAAATAAAAATTTTAGTTCAATTGTAAAGAATACCTTTCCATATTGTCTCTGTCCCCTTCTAAAACGTAGCTGTTAGGATTGTAGACCTTTGTTGAATCACTCTTAGTGTCCCTGGATTTTTCTCTATATCTATCACTTCGCCTCTCTCGGTCAGTCATCCAATCACGATCTCTAGCTCTATCCCTATCAGCATAACTATCCCTATCCTTCTCCTTCTCTCTCTCACGATCCTTGTGTCTCTCAATAACCCTAGACATGTCTTTATCATCGCTTCTCTCTCTTTCCTTCTGCCTTTTCCTGTCCAGCTCCTCCTCCCTGTCCTTGCCCCTGCCCCGTTCTCTCTCTTTTCTCCTATCCCTGCCCAACTCGACATCCAAGCTACTCTCCCGCTGCCTCTCTTTTCTACGATCCCTGTCCAACTCCCTATCACTGCTCCTCTCCTGCTGCCTCTCTCTTTTCTGCTCCCAGTCTATTTCCCTGTCCTTTACCCTCTCCCTTTCCTTCTCTCTTCTTCGATCCCTGTCCATTGCCCAGTCCCTGCTCCTCTCCCTTCCCTTCTCTCGTTTCAGATCCCTATCCCTGCTCCTCTCTCGATCATTTTCTCTTCTCCGATCCCTTTCCCTGCTCCTCCCTCGTTCAAGCTCTTTTCTCTGTTCCCGGTCAATGTCCACCTCCCTGCCTTGTGTATCCCAGCTGCTATATCTCTCCTCTCTACCCAGACTTCTGCCGTAACTAGTACTGCGCTCTCTCTCCGTATCTCTACTACGGCGCTGTGGACCGTTATCACGTCCAGTCATCATTTCATCACCAGAATCATTCTCAGTATTCTCATAATGCCGTCTTCTCTTCAAACAACCCTCCTCTTCTACTATGCTGCGTGAACGAGATCTCTCCCTGGCAAATTTACGCGACAATGATCCATTCCTACCAGTAGCCTCATCAGAGTATCTATCACGAGAAGCAGAGCCTGCAACTGTTTTTAGCTTATAAGCCCCACTATCAGAAGATGGTGACTTCCCCCAATCGCTTAAGTTTCTTTCATCACCCTCAGGAGTATCATCATCTCGGTAACTCTTCCTCTTGTCACTTCCTTTTGACAAGGACCTGGATTCCCCATGCTGTTTCTTGGCATCTTTATAACATTTTTCATCACCCAAATCCCCATTGGGTTGAGATTTACTGTCATCTCTAGAAACAAATTCATCATCTTTAGGAACAGTAACCTTACTTTCAGAATTAACCAAACCACCTTCAACAGTGTCAGCATGACCTCCCTGTGATACCAAGCCACACAATTAAGGAAGACATGCAATACAAATAGCGTAACAAATTGCTATAGCATAAGCAAAAATACTGCATGAAAATACTGAAAAAACATGCAAACGAAAAGGAAGAAAACGTTGTAACTAAGCTCTTACAAATGAACAATAAGCCACCAGTTGTCCAATGAAACGCCTAGGGCAAAGGAAAGGAAAGGAAACCTCTTTTCTTTTCTTTTTGGGGCAATTCACTCATGTGTCGTGTAGTGTGTAGTAGTAGTAAATGGCACACCACATACACTTCTAAAAAAAATCTCTCACCAAACACAAAAGAAATCCATCATATTATTCCACAATAAGAATATACTATTTGACCACTGAGAAACTGAAAGTTATTCAAAAGTTTGATATTTTACCTTTTCTTCTAATCCCTAATCAATTTTCTCAGCAACCAAACAGAAAAGGATAAAGTAAAAAGAACTGAAAGACGCTGATAAAAAAAAGGAGAGCAGACAGAACACACCAGATTCTGAGAAGTGAATTGATGATGGTTATCATTATCCTCCCTCACATTAGTCTCCTCTTCCAAAATCTCACCTTCTTCCACATCATCATCATCATCAACAACACCACCTCCTCTATTATTAACAAGAGGAAGAGGAGGAGGAAGAGGAGGAGCATCATCAGCACCGCCGTCATGTTTGGTTTCGTCGATGTGTTTCTTGCTTCGATGAGAGCGGTGATGACGGTGGTGATGGTGACGGTGCTTATGACGCTTAGAAGAGGACTTATCTTTGTCCTCATCCTCCAGCTCTACAGCTAGAGGATCGTCGGAAGGCGATCGGAGGTGCTTGCGACGAGAAGCATCGGTGTCGGTAGCCATTGTTTAGGCAAATCTAGGGTTAGGGTTTTGGATAAAGAGGTTCTGTAAATTTGAAAAATGAAAATTGAGAAACTGAAATTGAAATAGGTATAATTGCTGTTAATATTAAGATTTTGAAGCAGTTTCTGTTTGTTTTGTTTTGTTAGTCTGGTATAAAAGAGGAAACGGGATGGAATTGAATGGAATGAAGGAATTATAAACGGAATCGATTTCCCTTCCAGATTCGGAGCATTTCTATTCTACGAATGCGTAAGTGTGTGGTTTTTTATTTGTTTATTTATTTCTCTATTATTACACGTGCCATTATCCAATGGGTTACAGCCCATACCCAATTAAGTTGTCTCTTTTGTTCTGTGGAGTCAACAATTCATAGGAACGAGCTGGTTCGTTAATGAACCGAGCCGCTGAGTGTTC
>CANYLF010547364.1:0-10626 GCA_948193215.1 Bocquillonia castaneifolia | reverse complement strand
TGATGTGCCTTCATGATAATTTTGTAGAGTTTCCCATACATCTTTTGCACTATCACATCTTTGAACTCTACAACATTCCTCTCTTGCAAGAGAGCTTAGAAGAATGGATACGGCCTTTCTATTCTTGGAATTGGCCTCTCTTTGCTCTTTGGTCCATTCCTTTCTTGGAATGAGAACCTCTTTATCTTCTTCCTTCTTCATTGGGTGACTCCAACCATCAAGAACAACATCCCAAAGATCAATGGTATGACTATCAAGGTAGAATTCCATCTTGTGCTTCCATGGTGGATAATCGGTGCCATCAAAGAATGGTTTTAAACTACTTATGCTTACCTCTCGTGCCATTAGAATCTAGCTTGACCACTTAAGGATGAAAACTTCAAGCTCCAAGCTCTAATACCAATCGAAGTCCCTAGGCACCAAGAGGGGGGGTGAATTGGTTGGTAATTAAAAATCAAAAACTCTAAGAGAAGAGTTATAGTGGTTCGGACACAACAAGTCCTACATCCACTCCCCAATCTCCAATTGGGTATTCCACTATCTTTAATCCTTTTGCAGGGTTCAAGATCAAAACCCAAGTGTTTTCCTTCGGCTCACACTCAAACCTTACAAGGAGTTTTTATCATAGGCTCACTCAAAACCTAGTGTTTACAAGGATCACACCAAACCTTATCAATATGGTTTTTCCTAAAGCTTAACCCATAAAACCTACCCAAGTATTTCCAAGAGGCTAACACCAAACCTTTACAATGAGTTTTATAAATGGCTAACGCACAACCATCCCTAGTGTTTCCTCAACTCACAAAGAATTAACACTAGTACAAAGGATAACTAATTCACTCAACCGAAGTAATAAATGCTCTAGATTTCTAGCTACCCAAAACCAAACAACCAATTAATTATAAATGATTTGAGAAATAAGGTTACAAGAGTTTGGCTATCAAAGAATTAATATTCTATTTTGAAGAACATTTATGATGGGTATTTATAGCCATACTACCAAAAACTAGCTGTTAGAAACAAACCCAAGTGTGTTTCTAACGGCTAGTTGCTTTTTAAATAAAAGCACTAAAAACTGTCAGGTCGCGGGCGCGGGTTGATGGTCACGGCACGATCTGTCCAACGGCTAGTTTTTTAGACTCTCCACTGAATGTCGCGGAGGAGACATCTCTAACCACGGACGCCTTGATGAGCGGCTCTCTGTTTGATGAGCGGTTCTCTATTTGATGAGCGGCTCTCTGTTTGATCAAACTGCAAGTGTGAAGAAGAAACCTTTTTTAGAGGGCGGCTTGATTGCTTTAGAGCGGCTTCTTCTTTGATCAAACCACAGGTGATTTTACAGATGTCTTTGAGTAGCGGCTTGATTACCTTGAGGAGCGGCTTCTATCTGATCAAATCGTGTGGATGATTTATTCCATCGCGAGCGTGACTTTGAACCTTCAGAAAGGGGCTCTCTATTTTTCAAATCGCGGGTACGATTCGGGATGTCGCGGGCGCGGCTCTACTTGTACAGAAGCCTTCTAAGTTTTCACCAAAAAAGTCTGGGCGTGATTTCCATTTCACGGGCAAACCTTGTCGCTGGTCGTGGGGGCGATCTCCTTATTGCGAGCGCGATATATAGCCGCGGGCGCGGCTCCCCTTTTCACGAGCGCAGTTTGCAGGATTCATTCAAAACTAGCTCGTTGTCAATTCCCACTAGTTCGTGTGTCTTGATGTGTCTTTTGTAAAAACTATCTCAGGTTTAACAATGATCGTTGTTAAATTAACAACGATCATTGTTGATTTAACAATGATCGTTATTGCATTAACAACGATCATTGTTAACCTGAAAATCAGTTTTAAGCCTGAAATCAATCTTAAACAAGCCAAATGTTAAATACATTGACTTAGGACAATAATCAACATCAAAATAAGAGTTAAGTGCCCAAATAGGCCAACAACATTGATGGATATGATAAGTGAATTCAACAATATTCATAATTAGTTCTAGTTCATTTAACTTTTTTACTGAAGTGTACACTACATGCTACATTCAAAAACTGCGGCATCACAGATTCTTTAACATTTTTCTTTTATGGTAGTCAAGCTTAACTGAAGGTGCTCCCAATTTGTTTCCTTGGCAGAATTTATTTGCTTGGGGGCGCATCTTAGGGTTTTTGCAAATCCTGTTTAGTGGTTCTCCCAGGTGGCTTCTTGAGGAATAATTTTATCAGGGACCAACTTGGTTCTTTGTATCTCAAGTGAAGGTTAATTTTGAGGGTGTTCATCACATTAAATGGGTAATAATAATATTTTCCTCTCTCTCTCTGTCTTTTTTTTTCTTTTTTAGGTGTTTTATGATGTCAACCCGAGACAATCCGATTTGCCACACGCCTCTATTTATTGTTGAATGGAGTGATCCTAGTTACCCCTTATGATCTTTGTAATAATTTACTTTATTCTTTCGCCTCCCTCTATCACCTTCCGGTTCCTTTGTTATCATGTTGATTCTGCCATGAGTGTCATTGCTATTGGTGAGCTAAGCTTGACTACCATCATCATCATCATTTTTCATTATTTTTTTAACAACAGTAGTGAATACAACATGTATTTCCCAACTTTGTAATAATGATAAATGAACTTATAGTGATACGAATTGCTGTTAGATAAACTTATGGATGATAAATGCAATGCACTCGTGCCACAAATGGAAACATTATCGAAACAGGAAGAAACGAGCAGTCTGTTTATCTATTTACAAGATAAAAGAATAGACAACAGTTTTAGACTACAAACTTGGAACACTATGGCTTCCCCTTAAGTGTACTTTGCCTCGGGATCTAGAATCCTGCCCTTGTTGATGAAGTCTTGGACTTAGTGTCAGAGCTTGATGCACTGATTTGTGTAACGACCATCCACTAGGTGAATTACGTAGAGGGCTCTAGGAATGTACTTGTATAAGCTAGGGTCAGCAGGTTAGGGTTCAAGCATCCCCAAAGACTTCAGATGTTTAAAGACGACAGAAAGCGGGAAAGGGAGTTTGGAGAACCTCCGACAAGTGGGGACTTCATTGATGTTGATGCTCCATTATTCTGTAGCGTTTTGAGGGGTCAAGTTATCTTCCCCTCATTGATCAAATCTAAGATGACATGCTTGAGTCTTATACAATTGTAGGTGTAATGCCCATTAATTAGGTGAAATTCGAAGTATGCCCCTAAGATGTAACTCATATTATGGACATTGGGATTGGTTCGGGCTGGTTATGGGAGCAAGAGTCCTCGACTTGCAAGATTTAGGTAGATTTTAGAGACTAGCTGATTAAAACTGAAACATCCATAGAGGGGCTGAATCATGCTTGTACGGTCAATTGATTGTCCTGTGTCAACATGGCTTAAAGTATCTTATCCATGCCCAGAGCAGTCACCTGATTGGTATCCGGTAGTCTGATGAAGCTGAGGGGTGTGTCCATGCTTTGCTGGATTTGATGGTATGCCATAGGGTTATATAAGGAAGGGTGGACATCAAAAGGGTATTTTATGGGCTCACTAAGGTTTTGTTAAGAAGCCATGGTGTTACCTAAGGATGAGTAGGTGTTTAAAGGGCATTCTATGGGTTCAAGTTTGAGTGATCAATGTTCTTTCACTGGTATAAAGGTTCCATGAGTAGGTGGTTTGAATCTTATGGTTTGGTAGAGGCTTTCATTCCAACTTTCTTTGTTAATTAGAGTTTCCTCTAGGGTAAAGAAGATGGAATTGTCCTGAGGGCCTGCTGAAAGAGATGCTTGATGAGGCATCTCTTGCAAAGCCTTGGAAGGGTAGTCCCGATGATCTGGGGAATCTATTATTCAATATTTTTGCATCAAAGCTTTTATTTCCTCCCTTGCTATCTTACGGATTTGTTTAATTGGGCGTGATCGGTCATTTCTATAAAATAACAAGTTAGCTTGGAACAAAACTTATAAATGCACATGCATGCGTATGAGATGCTAATGACCACTAGACTTTTATGATGCAGGCATCTTTCTCGTGGCAAGCAGCTCTCGTATCTCTTCTTTACCGTGGCATGAGTTAGTTCGAACATCTGCTAGCGGGTTTGGTATGAGGACTATCTTTTATTTAATTCTTATGTTCTGAGGCTTGTGTCATTCTCATGGCATCTTCAACGGACAATCAAGTGTCGTTTTAAGCATAATGGGCCTTCTTTTGATATGGTCTTTTATACTGAACATAATATTTAACAGATATGAAGGATCGATTAAGTTTCAAAATGTTCTTGCATCATGTCACAATTTGAACGTAGTCAACTGCCTATATATGTTAAACATAATATTTTA
Organism: Bocquillonia castaneifolia; assembly: GCA_948193215.1. Classification (NCBI taxonomy): domain Eukaryota; kingdom Viridiplantae; phylum Streptophyta; class Magnoliopsida; order Malpighiales; family Euphorbiaceae; genus Bocquillonia; species Bocquillonia castaneifolia. Next base: position 6,314 of record CANYLF010547364.1, on the reverse strand, counting down.
CCATTCAAGACTTATCCATAAGAAATAAGACATAACATACATGCATTAAAAGTAACATCATACTTGTACAGATCATTTCGTATTACAAACAAAATTAATGATCTATCACATAAACACTTTCTAGGATAAAAAGTGTCTCTACTGATTATTTACTGGGAATGATCCACGCCAGTGTCATACTTCTACTACTGTTGTTTTACTTCTTGATTTTCTTCCTCTTCTTCCTCTCCCTCTCTAGGTGATCGAGGACTATAGATAACTCATCATTGTGACATTTTGCCATGTAATCTAGAAACCAGTTACCTTCATCTTTTGACAATGGGGCTACTTCAGAGATCTTCAAAGCATCCAACTCCCTTACATGGGTAAAAGTTGAGGCAGCCATATCAGGTGCATGAATCATCTGGTGATTATCCCATTTTGTGGCGTAGCCCAAAGTGCCATCCCCCAAATTAATCAGTCTTCCATCTAAAACCAAGTCTCCTACACCATCCACAAACCTATGGCAATCCATCAGATGATGCCCTATTGATTGGTGATATTGACAGTACTTGTATGCTGATAAGGAGTCAAATTCACAATAAATGGGTTGATTAATGGGTTGCAAGTACCCCTTTTTCATCAAATCTTTAAAATCTCATTAACCATACATTTGACCATAAGAGGCGGTCCTCTTACATGTAGTGGAGATATTACTCTCCATTTGAATAGTCTTGGAAGAGAATTCCCGATTTTCTCATGCCTTTCTATTTCCAATAAAGTCACAAACCCATTCTCAGAGATGGAAATCACCTCGTTACTGATTAACTCATTGATTATTCTCTTGAAAGCTATACATTCATCAATATAATGTCCAACACAGCAATGGTAGTCACAGAAGGCATAAGGTCTATATATCCAATCCTTATATGTAGGGGGTGGTGGAACCCTAGTCAACATCCCATGCTCTATCAACTTCTCATATACTTCTAATGGTCTCCATTCTACTCCCCACAAGTGATCAGGTCAATCGTAGATATCTTACATAAAAAGGGATTCACAATTTCCAGCACAAGTACTGAGAACATACTTCTCTATCCCAATCTTTATCAAAACATCATCGTCGATGAACTCTTGCACTATTCTTCTCAGAGTCTAGCACTTGTTTGTCTTATGTCCTAAAGTTTCATGGTAGGCACAATAAGTCCCCGCTCAAAAGTTGGGTGAGCTCGAATTTGGCCTAAAACGAGTAGGTTTGGGCAGGATTAGTCCCCAATCTTTCAATATTTCAAAGGTAATAGACAATGTTTGTTTGATAAATAGTATCTTGGTTTGGCTTGCGCCTAGATGAGATGTGGTTGATGAAGCACTAGCTGATGGGCTATACTGGTGTGGGCTACTGTAGGGATGTCGAAAGCTACTTGCCATAATCTGTGAGTGAAAATGGTTAGGTATAAACAGATGCAAATGGATGCATATATACGTGAATGCATGATAAGAAAATAGAAAAATCAGTAGTTGTACAAGTAACATCTATTGCCAATTGGCAGGCCTTCCAACCTTATTTTTCCCGCACACGTACTCCAAGGTAAAGACCATTTTCCTAGGTCACGGTTTGGGTACTTTATTTCATCAACAAGGGATGATAATACATTCGAGCATGCAAAAATCTCTCAAGCATCCAAATCAAATAACAATATTTATGATAATTGAGTCTATATCCTTTGCCTCAACTTTGTTTTGATATGGATAGAGTTTCGGCATAAGCTTTAGACTTAATGATCATAAGTGCTCATGGCAACATTACAAATAAGTAGGATTACTTAGGTATAGCCTAGGGGAAGTTACTACGGTCATTATATGCTGGGTTTAGGACCACCGGGTTGGCTAAAAGGCTCCCACTTAAGTAAACTTCCCTTTACAGTCATCGCCACTCAAGGGTTCAAGTGACGAGGAAATCATCTCAATCATTAGTGGTAGTCACAGATAATATAGCCCAAGAAATGATTGGAATTGTTGGTTGCATTATAAGTGGTACCGGGGTTTAAGGGACATGCAGAGAAATACAATGCAGAAAGGAGAACAATAACCAAATTAATTAAAAAGATGAAAAATTGCTCGGAATCTTATTCATTTTAGTTATAAGAAATTCCCTAGTGGAGTCACAACTGTGGATAGTAGAATGTGCCCACGGAGGTGTCCAATGGCAATGGTGAGCTGACTCACTATTTGAGATTTAGATTTTATGAAAAAGATGTGGAGTCGCCACCCGAATTGCATCGGGATCACCAAGTGATAACAAAACAAACCGATTCCTTTGGAATTCCTATCTATCATCACTTTAGATGATTTTTGGGTTCAGAATAAAGCTTCCAACTAGGGGAAACTTCCCATTTAATTAATTAATAAGGTTATTGTTTCCTATAGAGGACAAACAATTGAAATCGATAAATCACCCAGAAAATAAAATGGCACTAGTATAGGATAAATGATCATCCCTAAAATTGTTTCTATTCAGTTTTCTTTTTCTACATTTAGTCCGCTTGATTAACCTTGATTGATTGAGTGCAGCTCGCTGTAATGGCGGGTTTCTACTTATTTTAATAATAGTTACCGAGTGGATAATTTTCTTATTTATTTACACACGGATCATCCATAATGAGTTTCTAATGTGTTTTTAGATTATTTTTCATTAGTTAATATTTACATATTCATTTTTTATTTATTACCCAGGATAAAAATGGCTGGAATATGTACATGCACCCTTAAAGAAAGGAAAGGAAAAATGATTTTCTACTATTTTTATTCTACTAGTTTACCGAGTTTATTTATTTAAATAGGTTAATTATTTGGGCATTTATCCTAAGTGATTAACATAAAAATATAAAGAGTTAGAAACCCTTACCAACCAACCGATCGATTCTTTGGAGAAGAAATGGTTGGTTGATTTTGAAGCTTGAATCAAGCGGTCGGTTGATTCTCGATGTCTTTGGGTCCCCCTCTTCATGCATGCCATCTCTTTGAAGGACCGACCGAACCTTTGGTGAAGGTTCGGTCAAACCTTTGACAAAGCCCAGGCCCAAAAATATTTAAAAATACAAATCTAGTACCACAAATCAATCAACCGATTAGGAATTTAATCAACCGATCGATTTATTGATTATTTGATCAGTTCTGTAATATAGGGGATCAAAGCTAGAAGTACTGGAATCAACCTGTTTAATTACATATTTTTCCAAACCAAATGTACAGAATAACAAACAGAGACCTAGATGAACTATAAGGATCCTAAGATGGCTAGAAAGATGAGTTTATGATATAATCCAAGCTATAGAATCAAAATCACATTTAGATTCATAACTTGGGTTATAGGGCACCAAACTTCAGTCCGTTTATCCCAACAACACCTCCTTATCATTAGGAAGACATATGTATAATTAGAAAATAAAATAGAGTTAGTTGAAAATTATCATTAAAAGTTACAGTAACTTGAAATATAGAAAAAAAAACAATGAAAGAACACAACCAAACTTTGTAGAATGATGTTATGAATGATTATGGATGCTTGAAGGTCCTTAGTTGATAAATTTATACCGTCATTGATGATCTTTTATATGTTGACGAAGATTTACAAAAGTTGGAAATGAAGAAATGAGGTATCCTCTTCTTTTCCTTTCCTGTGCTTTCTTTCTTTCTTTCTGTCTTTATATTTTGTAGCCTTGCATGCAACTTGCCTCCCCCACTCTCTTGCGTGTAGAGAGTTTTTATATAAGGGCTCAGAAGGTAGATTTACATAAGCCTACCTAACGAGTTGTTAAATCAACTGCTTTACAGAGAATAACTATAATTACCCCCTTCCAATGTCACAGTACCAACCGAACCTTTGTTAAAGAACTGCTTGGTTCTTCAACAATGATTTAGTTGATCATTCAGTTGGGCTTTTAAAACTTGGGCCCATGTCAAGCCAATCAACCGGTCAGTTCATTGCCAAAGAACTAGTCAGTTGATTAATGGTTTGATTAAAGGATAATTTGGTCTTAGACATCTTATATTTTATTATGAAGTGCTTGTAGAAAAGCCAAATCCTTCACTGGGCTCCCAGGCAGCTTCCACAACCCTATATCCAAAAATTGGGTGTCTACAGCCATGGCACATTAACAAACACCTGATTCTCTTATCAGAGATGGATGAGAACGCACAACTTGGAGATGTTATTCTAAAATGTTGTCTTTTATGGGCTAGGATCTAAAACCTGCCCTTAAATAGGAGAATTAAGGATTCGATGCTGAGAGTTGGGTCAAAGATGGGGAAGATCCTTGAGGTGTGTCCGGATGATTTCAACTCATGAAAACAATATGTGAATGTTAAGGTGGAAGTGGACATTGTGAAACCTTTGTCTAGAGGGAGTATGATTCTGAATGGGAGGGGTAATAAAGTGAATGCTTTTCAAATATGAAAAACTACCCAGCTATTTTTATTGGTGTGGACTATTAAATCATGTGGAGGGTGAGTATGAGCTGAAACCTGAAGTGACGGAGATGTCAGAATGGCCATATGGTTAAACCTGAGGGCTTCCTAAAATACTAGGAGATTAATGAATAGAGAGATGTTGAAGATTAAGCCAATAATGTTGTTCAGTTCACCAATACTATCATCTTCTTCAAGTTTAAAAAAAATGGACAAACGAGCATGTTCTGATTAGAGAACTGTTGAATAGCCAATGAAAAAAGTGAATCATCTAGGTGGGGAAGGACACTCTTCGAATCTTAAAGTTCTGGCTTTTCTTATTGGAGGTGAGGGTGTGGTACATGTAGTTGAAGGGAATGATTCAGATCATAATAAGAGGCTGGAAGAGAAAGTACAAAATAATGAGCCTTCAAACATTCTACTTAAGTCTATATTGATGGGTAATGACATGAATTTAAAATTTAATGTGGGTTGTGTTTAATGGGCATGATAAGAAGACAATGAAAGCCGGGGTGGGAAGAGTAGAAGGTTTGTAACGCAGCATGGAAATGTGAACATGCTATAACTACGATCTAGCCTAATAAAATACAAGATTTTAATCCAAGAACCCTAAACAATTCCAATCCCAATCCAGAAATTGATTTCCCAATCCAGAGAAAATAAGCAAAGCTTGATTTTAATTGAAAGATAATGAAAAGTTATCTTTCAAAACTTTAAAATAACTATTTATAGTCTACGGTTATAATGGTATAATTGTAAATAACTAGAAAATAAATAACATAATAAAACCCTAAAATACAAGCCTTGGGCTATAAGACTGGTTGCCCCCTTTCTTTAAAACTATGCCTGTATCATTCACTCCCACTTTGGAAGAATTCGACCGCGAATTAGCTTTAGGATTCCATAGATGCACATCTGGAAGATATAAGCTGTAACACCTCTCCTTTTTAAATCCTTTTATACGTATATTTAGTAAATACATTATTTTTGTATTGTATTACCTTTTAGTTGAAAGAGTGATCTATGTAAAAAAATAAGAATTATTTTTGGTGAAATTGTTGTTTGCTTTGATGTCAAATCTAAAGTGGATATTTTTATTTTTTTTAAAGGCAATCAAGCCGCTACTCAATGACATCAGTAAAATCACTCACGGTTTGATCAAAGAAGAAGCCGCTCTAAAGCAATCAAGCCGCACTCTCAAAAAGGTTTCTTCTTCACACTTGCGGTTTGATCAAACAGAGAGCCGTTCATCAAAGCGTCCGCAATTAGAGATGTCTCCTCCGCGACATTCAGTGGAGAGTCTAAAAAGCTAACCGTTGGACAGATCGTGCCGTGACCATCAACCCACGCCCGCGACCTGACAATTTTCAGTGCTTTTATTGAAAAAGCAACTAGCTGTTAGAAACACACTTGGGGTTATTTCTAACAGCTAGTTTTGGGTATTATGGCTATAAATACCCATCATAAATGTTCTTAAAAAAACATTAATTCTCTGATAGCCAAACTCTTATAAACTTATTTTTCAATCATTTGTAATTATTTGGTTGTTTGGTTATGGGTTGCTAGAACTCTAGAGCATTTGCTGGTTGGGTTGAGTGAATTAGTTATCCATTGTACTAGTGTCAATTCTGTGTGAGTTGGGGAAACACTAGGGACTGTTGTGAGTTAGCCATTTGTAAAAATCATTCTAAAGGTTTGGTGTAATCCTTGTAAACACTAGGTTTTGAGTGAGCCTATGATAAAAACTCCTTGTAAGGTTTGGGTGTGAGCCAAAGGAAAACACTTGGGTTTTGATCTTGAACCCGGCAAAAGGATCAAAGATAGTAGAATACCCAATTGGAGATTGGGGAGTGGATGTATGACTTGTT
>CANYLF010547283.1:0-15110 GCA_948193215.1 Bocquillonia castaneifolia | reverse complement strand
TCCTCATCATCCTCATCATCACTAGCAAAAACCACTTCACGACCTTGAATTGCCATGGTTCATTTGTTTGGACATTGAGAAGCAATATGTCCATATCCCATGCACTTGAAGCACTAAACTTGCTTTGGCTTAGGACCCCCTTGTGGTGCTGTTACCTTTGTTTGAGGAACACTAGAATTCGACTTAGTGTCCTTTGGTATCTCCATTGGCTTACTTTGAGGCTGGTTGCCCCCTTTGAAAGGTGCACTTCACTCAGGAGTAGGTAATGCACTCCTAGATTTGAATTTTAATTGCCTTTCGACTTTAATTGCGATGTGCAATAAGTCCTCCATCTCAATATAATGCTGCAATTCAACAATGCTAGCAATATCACGATTCAAACCATGCAAAAATCTAGCCATAGTGGATTCCAAACATCGATTTAGGACTTGATCCCAAACATCGATTTGGTCACTATCCAAATAACATTGCATGCCCAATTTCTAATAAGGATAGTCACTTCCATTGAAGTAAGGTCTCAAGCTTCCAAAGCCATCACTCAACATCTTCAATGATCTTCAAGCTCCCAATTAAGGTGCAAATGAGCTGTTAGGCTTTGATACCAACTGAAATGCCCAAGCCGGGAGAGGGGATAAATTGGTGCCGAATTAGAAATTAAAAATTACTTTGGAGAATAGATAGAAATTTATAGTGATTTGGTCCAACTCTTGACCTACGTCTACTTCTCCTAAATACACAATTTGGGGTTCCACTACAACAAATGGATTACAAGGAGATTGAAGAGGCTATCTTCAACCTTTACAATGTGAGATTTCACAGGCCATCTCATGACTTTTACAATAGAGATTTCACAGGCTATCTCTAACCTTTACAAAGAGTATTACCAAACCTAGTGTTTATAAGGCTAACACCAAACCTAACCAAGTGTTTCCCAATCCTCACAAAGATTGACACTTGTACAAGGTAGAAAGATCACTTAACCCAAGCAAAAAATGCTCTAAACTTCTAATTACCCACACACAATAAATTCACGATTGAATTTATTTACAAAGAAAATTAGAAAAATTAATTGCAAGAGTTTGGCTATCTAAGAATGTGTGTTATATTCTTAAACACAATTAAGATGGGTATTTATAGACATAAATCATGTTGGCCTAAGTACCTGCAATCTATCTTTTTTTGAGCTTAACAACCTTAACTTTTTATTTAACAAAGTTTCAAATTGTGAAGGATTGATTAAAGATAAGTTGACAAGATGAAAATGTTTCGGACCCATAAATCATGCCCGCGAGATTAATATCACCTACAAACTATATTTTTAGAGAATAATAGTTTTTCTTATTTTCTTCATTTAAATTGATTTCCAAGAGCTTAAGGCACATATTTCTTGACTGATCACCTAGATGTATGTTTGTTAGGTTTATCGTTCAATGGATGGGTTGAAATAAACCAGATTTGGAAATTGAACTTGTTTAGACGTTAATACGAAAACTACAATTAACCTAAACTTGATTTAAAGATTTTGCTTAATGGGTTCGATTGTTTTTAATCGGTGTGCATCGAAAAAGCAGCATAGCTGGTTCAATTGAATACGTTTTTCTGCCTTGGAAAAGGATTAACAAATATTCGTAAAGTCTTGTTTAAATGAATTTTGATTGATAATCGAGTTACCCCTGTAGATGAAATTCTGAACTCTAGTGTTTTTGTTAGTCGATTTAAATTTGGTTTTTAATTGTTAATTTATTTATTTGCATTTATTTTCTTATTAATTTAGTTTTCAAAATCAATTTAAGTTATTCGTTTTGTTTTTAATTGTTTTGTTTGTGAACTTAATCGAAAAGTAGTTAAAACGATTGTCCCAGTGGATTCGACCTCGTACTCTGAGTTTATTATTATGATAGACTCCGTGTACTTGTGGGAGCCTATCACATAAATCATTCATGACAACCTTCTTTACCATGAGTGCAGCTCTTGTTGGTAACTGTCCCTACACAATCGGTATAATAAATTCTTCACCTTTGGCGGTATCGGCAAATCCCACAATCTTTTCCAGCTAGTGGACTCAGCTAAACTGAATTCCATCTCATGAGCATGGGTAAGCTGATGGTAGGCACTTTTAACAGTGTAGCAACCATGCTTATCCCATTTCCAGAACCATATGTCTCCATCTACTGTATTACTCAATGGAAGACACAATATGTAATTGGCTATCTCTTCCATAAAGAGGTCATCTATTAGCTTTATATCCTATCACCGAACACCTTCTAACATCAACTCACTAACTTTGAAGTCAGTTATTCCTATTGGGCATGGACCAAAAATCATGGAGTTGCTATTTACATCAATCCACGGATCATCCCAGACCTTCACCAACTCACCATTCCCTATACGTAATCTGCAGCCTTCTAGGCGCGGAGCTCTTTAGCCACAATACTTCTCCAAGAGTAACTTAGGTTATTGCCTAAATCTGCATGGAGAAAATCACCAGATGGAAAATACTTAGCTCACAAAATCTTCCCTACCAAGGAGTCCGAATCACACAAAAGTCTCCACTCATACTTCCTCAACAGAGCTAAGTTATGGTTATGTAACTTTCGAAAACCCATTCCTCCATATTGCTTCTTCACACATAATCTATTCCAGCCCATCCAATTTATCCCTGCACCACCCGAATTATTCGACCCCCACCAAAAAGAATTCTTTTTCCCCACAAATGATGGCAAACTAAGATGCAAACCATGATTTCCAGTAGCTTTTACTCTAAGCACATTCATTACCACATCTCCTGCCGAAGAGGAAGTATTTGGACTAAAAAGAATTAATGACTTCTCAAAATTAATTTCCTGCCCTGAAGCCACCTTATAAACTGTAAAACGATCTTTAATTGTCCTAGCCTCTATTTCATTTGCTCTAAAAAAGAAAAAGCTGTCATCTGCACAAAAAAAAAAAAACAAATGCGAAATTGCAGGAGCATTCCTAGCCACTTTACACCCATGTATACTGCCCCGCTTCTCATGAAAAGCCAATAACAAAGAGAGACCCTCTGCACACACTAAAAATAGATAAGGAGACAGTGGGTCTCCTTGTCTGAAGCCCCAACTTGGTACAATAGGCCCCAATTCATGACCACTTATAGTGATTCTATATTCGACTGTAGAAACACATAACATCATCAGTTTCACCCAATTTTCATTAAAACCCAATTTCAACAACATACCCTATAGAAAACCCCATTCAACTCTATCATAGGTCTTGCTTATGTCAATCTTTAATGATGCTAAACCACCATTCCCTTGTGTCTTATGATGGAGATGATGACCAATATTATATGCAATTAACACATTATCTGTAAGAAGTCTCCTTGGTAGGAAAGCACTTTGCTTGTCATAAATGATATCAGATAGCACCACTTTCATCCTGTTTGCCAAAGCCTTGGCAATGATTTTATAGATAACGTTACAAAGCACTATAGGATGCAAATTTGAAATAGCAATGGGATTAGATTTCTTAGGAATTAACACAAAACATGTATCATTAAAACTACTAAGAAACCTGCAGGTTTGCAAAAAGTTTAGACAAACATCAATTACATCTGACCCCACCCCATCCCAGAACATCTGATAAAATCCTGGGTTCATCCCATCATGCCCTGGAGATTTATCTGGATTCATGCTAAACAGAGCTAATTTAAATTCTTCCCCTAAAAAAGGTTGATTAAGAAAGGCTTTATGAGCGTCTCTAACCTTTGTTTCTACATGATTCAAAACCGGAAACATATTTCCAGAATTACAAGTGAAAATATTCTGAAAATATGATACTATTACATTTGCAAGACCATTATCCCAATCCCGAATTATACCCTTGTGATCTTTAAGCTGCTGTATAGAATTAGGCTTTTTACGTTCACTTACCGAGGCATGAAAAAATTTTGAATTTGTTACAACCCCTTGAAACCAGTGTTGTTTAGCTCTTTGCTTCCAAAATAAACTCTCCTTGTCCATCAAATCTTCCAGTTCACGGGTAACTGCTTGCAACGCGTCAACCGAACGAGCATCCCTTTTCCCTTGTAATGCTGAAACTTTGAGCTGTACAACTCTCATTTGCTTTAAGTGTTGTGATCTTAAAGAAATTCCCCACTCTAATAAATCTTCTCCACATCTTTCTATATGATTCTGAATCCCAACATGATTCAGACGCCGCAACTATTTTCCATAATATCTCGATAGCTTGATTATTCTTTCAGCCATCCATTCTTAAATTTGAACTTCCTTAGTGCTTTAACTAATCTGGAATTCAGAAATTCTAACAAAATGGGAGAGTGATCACTTGTTGCCGCAATTAGATTTCTTAGATGAACCCCTGCAAAATTATCAAACCAGTTTGGTGAAGCAAGTGCACGGTCTAATCGTTCTTTCACTCACTTTTTTTCCCTTTCCCCCTTTCCCAAGTGTATTGGTAGCCTACCATTCCCATGTCTACTAAATCACAATAATCCAACATAGCCCGAACCATTCAATAAAGCCGCTAGATGTGGTCGACCTCCCCTTTTTTTAAAAGCATACAATAGGTCATTGAAGTCACCTATTATACACCAAGGAAGGTTATGATTCTTCCTATATAACTACCAAAGTAGATCCCATGAGACCAATCTTCTAGGTTATTGCTACATCAATGAAATTTTGATAATAATCAAGCAATCAGACTTGAACTGAATTATTCCAAAAGAGAGCCAAGCCCCCGCCATGGCCACTACTATCCACCCCAAAAAAAATTTCCATCCCTATAGTCTTCCTAACTAATGTGTGTGAAACATACATATATACATTAGGGCATAGAGATATTAAATTAGGGGAATTTAACCTAATCTAAGACAAAACCTTGCAAATTCCTTTAGTTATGCATCATACAAGTGTAAATTTGATACCTTTATGACTTTATATTTTCATGGTGATTTACACTTTTTTTGGTGTGAATTTCATTTAGGTTTGATGTCTTGGAGGTTTGGAATCCAAAGACAATATTTGAAGTTTGGAGCCTCAAGAAGCTAGAAAGTAATTTTACGAATTGGCCAACTTCGGAAGTTTGGTGCGGTTAATTTGTAAAGAGTTTTGAAGTAAAAAGCTCCAAATCATAAGCACCTTGAGTTTACTTTCATTTACAATAAGAATCAGCTCGATTAATGTTATGACGAAGGAGATGCAAGCCAAACTCTAGGAAATGCTCCGAAAGCTGCCTCAAATGTAGCACTAAAATGTCAAGGGTATTTTGGTTATAAAAATGATGGAATTAGAGAAAGTTCAAAGCATAGAAATTAAAGTAGAGATCTTGAACGTCATTTTAGATTCAAGAATTTTTCAATTTAGAGTTTGGCCGGCTGAGATATGCCCCTTGCAAGTTAGGTCACCTGCTGAATCGCTGGAGAAGAAAACTTTGAAGGAAGCCAAATTGAACCAAAAAGGCAGAACTGAACCAGACCTAGGTTCAGACTTATAACTGGACCAAACGTGGTCCAGTCCAAACCACTGAAAAATGATTTTTTTGGTTTACTAGGGGGTTTTTTGGGGATTTCAAGGGCATTTTTATATAGGACTATAAATAGAATATTGTAGGGTTTTTGGGGACACACTTCACTTGAAGGGGTAGCCCCTTAGAGAGAGAAATACCAATTAGAGTAGATTTAACTTAGGTTTAGTATATTTAAGTTATAATTGACTTAACCCATGGAAGATTGATTAAATTCCTTTGCTCATTTTCTATTTTCCCTTTAATTTTATGGATTGAAGGCTATTAAATGGGTAATATTCTTCCTCTCTCCTATTTTATTTGCTTTATTTATTAGTTGTTAGTAGTTTTAGGTCATAGAACCATGTGAAACCTGACTCTTAAGGTTGTTTAATGTAAACTCTTTTTTGATTCCTCTAATTGATGCTTTGTTTATCATGGATTTCATATGTATGGTGATTGTATGGCCACAATTTTCCATGCTTATTTCAATAGACGTGCATTATAGAGATATAGGTATGTTTATGGACTTTGCACATGGTTGTTTATGAACCTATTATAAGAGATCTAACAGGGTTTATAGATGGGTTTAAAAGGTAACCAAGGAGCTTAATGGAGTTGGGTAATGTTGTTGATTGCAACGAGAGTTGAATCAATGCCTACTTGATTAATTTGGTATGCTTAGAGATAAGTGATACCGGTTATTATTCTATATATTTTATTGGGTTTTAATTCAATTCCTTACACATTTGAGTGGTTTTAGCATCTATATTTGTTATTTATTGCTAACTTACAATATTAGGGGAATTTGACTTTATTTAGAGTATAAATCGTGTAATTCGTTTATCTTTACTTCATACAAGTGTCAATCTAATTTCTTCATGGTTATTATGTTTTCAAAGGTGATTTATACTTGTTTGGTGTGAAATAACTGTAGGTATGGTGCTCTGAGGGTCTAGAAGCTAAAGACAACACTTGAGGTTTAGAGCTTAAAAGAGCTAGTTTGTGGTTTCGCGAATCGGCCAGCTTTGGGAGTTTGGAACATTCAATTTGGAATAAGTTTTGATATGAAAGTTTCCAGATCACAAGTGGATTTAATTTACTTTCATTTTCAAAAATAATAAGCTCAATTGGTGCTAGAATGAAGGAGATGCAAGTTAAACTCCGGAAAGTGCATTGAAAGCTGTCTCAAACATAGCACAGAAATGTCATGGGCATTTTGGGCAAGAAAGAGATAGATTTAGGAAAATGTCAAAACACAGAAGTTAAAGTAGACATCTTGAACTTCATTTTAGGCTCAAGAATTTCTCAATTTGGAGTTCCAACGACTGAGATATGCTTCGTGCAAGTTCAGGTAGAGAGCGAAGAGCAGACTGGATTGGATCCGTTCTGACCAATCTCAGACCAGATTGGATCCGATATACTTTTAGGTTGCTATTTACAAGGAGAAGAAGGGCAGAATTTTAAGAGTAATCCGGTCTGACCATGAGCAGACCGGATCTAGTCTGATCTGCACATGTTTCAATCATTTTTTAGTTTCTAAATCGGGTTTTCACGATTTTCTTAGTTCTTTTAGGTATTTTTAGGGTTTTTAAGTGTTATACTATAAATAGGACTTATTTTATCATTAGCCACAACTTTGGTTGGTTTTATTTTGCTTTGAAAACATTTAAAACACTTAGAAAACATCATTGTTCAAGGATTCAAGATTGGTTTACAGAGATTTGTGAAAATTGAAGATTGTTTTTCTTCTTCTCAAGACTAAGTTTTTTTTTCCTTGATTCTACTTATCTTTTTATTATATTTATGTTTATTTTTATTGTTTGTGTGTTAGTTTTTATTATGTTTTGGAACTAAATCTCCTACTAGGGGGATGAATGTAATCTAGTAGGAGTGATATGATTATAAATGTTTTGATTAACTATTTTAATGTAGTTTTTCTTTTTTTCTTAATTTAATTCGATTTCCAAGAACTTCATGACATATTTCTTGATTGATCACCTAGATGTATGTTCTTAGAATTTATAATTGAATCGACGGATTGTTATAAACCGGATTTGGAAATTGAGCTTGTTTAGACGTTAATACGGACATGACAATTAACCTAAACTTGATTTAAATATTTGCTTAATGGGTTCGATTAATTCTCAAAATTGCATCGACAGATTAGCAATTTAGTTTAATTGAATACGTTTTTCTACCTCGACGGAGGATTAAAATACTTTCGAAAAGTCTTGCTTAAATGAATTTGATTGATAATTAAGTTACCCCTCTAGATGAATCCTGAACTTTAGTGCTTGTTTTATTGTATTTGTGTTATCTATTTAATTATGCTTTTTAATTTATTTATTTGCATTTGTTTTCTTGTTAATTTATTTTTCAAAATCAAATCAAGCTTATTCGTTTTATTTTTAATTGTTTTGTTTGTTTGAACTTAATCGAAAAGTACTTAAAACGATTGTCGCTATGGATTCGACCTCGTACTCCAAGTTTATTATTACAATAGACCCCGTTCACTTACGGAAGCCTGTCAATAAGATATCATTAGCTAAGGGTTGCCTCCTCCATATAGGCATTGCATTGATTAAAGGGGTTTGGGTTTTCATTGAATGGCCAAGAGGGTGAGGGGAAGTATGAGTTCTAGGGGGTTTTAGTTTATTATTGTCTTGCTTAATTAATTATTGCATTTTGCTATCTTTTGTTCTTTATTACTTAATTGCTTTGTTGGTTAATTTAGTTTAGTTAGTTTAATTATTTTTAATTGATTCACTTTCTTTAGATAATCAAAGTAGAATTCGAACCTAGTATTCAATCCCACCAATCCTAGTCGATCGATATCTTTTTACCACTTGAACACCTTAAACTTGCAGTTCACACCATAACTCATTCCAACTTCTGCCTGTTAACCATTGTTTCCATTAGAAACACCAACTTAGGCCTATTATGAGCCACAAGATCCCTCAACTCTTGAATTAACTGTGGGTTGTCCATCCCACGACAATTTCAACTCAAAATCATCATTTAGCCTGGCAGGTCTGACCCTGTAAGCCCGCCACGAACCCCTTTTTTAGAGAGGCCTCATCCTGAATTTTTGAAATTACCATGGGCTCATATGTTGGCCCAGAAAAGGCTATCTCCACTTCCTCTACTCCTTTCCTCTTTCCTTCACTAACCAACAAGCCTTCCTTATCCACTTCCTCTCTTAAAGCCTAATTTATAGGAGTCTAATTCAATATTGAAATCAATAGTTGACGTGATTTCTTTCCTTTATCCACTCCACGATTTCCTCCTACCAAATTATTACCTTATGAAATGATGGAATTTGAAGAACTTTCCTTTTATAGATTCCCCGTCTCCTCCATCCTCTCAGAGAACTCCCTTCCATGATCGTATCTCAGCCATCTTTCACCCTGACTTTGCCCTTGCCGACGATCATTTGCCTTTAAACTGGCATCAAACAGCCTTGTTCCATCGTCATCGACTTGATCAAAGAGTTGTTCATAAAAAGTATCAATATGCCCTATCTTGCCATAAAAAGGCAAAATTATGGAAGCCTTTCGTAGCGAAACGATACCCATGCCCACTCACCACCAAGACGTTTAAGTTCCATCTTTCTCTTCAGAGGTTTACGTACATCCAATCTAACTCTAATTCTCATAAAATTCTTTAAGAACGAGCCAAAATTCTTAGGATCGGATTCTAGAAATTTCCCAAGCCAATTGCCAATGCTTTACCCCACATGTTCCAACATCATTCCAACAGGTATTTCATGAATCTGAACATATATTTCCAGATCATATAAGTCCATATGCATAGGATGAACTCCAATTTCCATCTGCCGAGCCAGTAACACACTATTACTAAAAGTCCAAGGACCCCCTTGCTGAATCCGATTGAAGTCCTTCTCATGGAAGAACTGGAAGACAAACAGATTTGCACTCACCTCCTTAATATGGACTCCCTTCACCGGTCTCCAGATTGCAGCCAACGTATTCCTCATCGCCACTAGATTAATGTTTTTATCAGTAAAGAAACGACCCACTAAACACCATTTTGGGTTCTTTTGAATGGCTTTATCCCTCACCTTCTATTCCACAATCAACCCCTCCTCACCATCATCATCCAATTCCAATTGTTCCAAACGTTCAGTTGACAAGCCCACCATAGAGAATATTTGAAAACTTGTCAATAGACAAGACTTACAAACTTGTCACAAAGACAAGACTTTTTCCTTAGTTAATGAATTTTTTTTTCAGTGGGGTACTTAATTTAGTTGAGGAAAATAGTAATTTCTCGTAGAATTTATTTTTTTACATCACTTTCTTAGAATAATGTTTGAACACATTTAATTAAAGTACTTTTAACAATAGCCAATCAACTACATTATTAAATATTTTTGTAATAACCTTTTATATATATATATTTTAATAATCATCATAGCATAAATTTTGCAAAGAAAAAGGCTTGTGCATAGCCACTACCTCAGGAACAACAAAAGTAGTATTGCTATATAGTTATAAGAATTTTAACGAGTGGTATTAAATGCTACGGAAATTGTGCCATAGCATAAAGAAACATTTAGCCAAAAGAATCTCGGGTCAAATAGCAGTACCCTTTATTGAAATACTCCATAAAACTAGTACAAAAAAAGGATGTCGACGAGGTTAAAAACTGTGATTACAGAATCATAACCAGAAGTCCTGTACCTTTCTCAAAAAAAAAAAAATGAAAAGTCCTATACCGACTACTCTTCTAGGAGTTGAATTGCCTAGGGATGGTAACGAGGGCGAGGGTTGAGGGGATTTCTACTACCATCCTCATTGTACCATTCTTATTCCCATCAGGTATTGGAGATTTCCGCGGAGAATAGGGATTTTTTTTTAGCAAAAAAATTCTTTACATTAAATCATACATTTTTTTAAAAAAATGAAGATATTAAAATAGATATTAAAAATGTAACAGATAGCTTCTTAAAAGTTATACAATGATTTCATGTTTTTTTTTTCTCTTAAATAGAAAAGATAGTAAAATATTGACACATGTAATTTTCAATGGCATGTGAGCATCCAATTGTAACAAAATATCAAACACTTAATAAAATATTAATTATATTCCATTTGTTTCAAAGCTCATCTTTAAAATTTTAAATTCCAACAAGTAATTTTCATTTTTATATCTATTTTGTAGTAGTAATTTTAGCAATTCCTCCACTTGATCCAACTATTAATTAATGTTCAATACTTTGCTGTACATGCCATTTTCGCTCCATATATTTTACGCTTGGGGATATTTATTTCTACGGCAATATTTAAATCATGTTTGAATTAATTAGCAGTAATCTAAGCATATATAATATTATATTCGTTTTCTTTTTGTTTTAACATTTTTATGGAGTAAATTATCATAAGAAATTAATGTTTAGTACCTTGATTAAATCATGTAAATTTTTGAGGGAAATACATTATTTTTTTGAGAAAATATTCACCACACATTATATATATATATATATATATATATGCCGGGGATAAAGAGCCTTCCCCATCCCCTCTTTTTGTAAGTCGGGGATTCCCCATCCCTGTCCCCATTCTCGGTCAAATAGGGTTCGGTAATGCGGGTCTCCATCGGTTCGATTTTTTACCATCCCTAGAATTACCTCCTTCAATTTAAGCATTAAGTCATCAACATTATCAGTCTGAAAATTAAATGGTGTACTAGTGGTGACATCATTAACCAAATCTTTGATTTCCAAAGTCTTCTCACTTTCAACGCAACCAATCATCATTTTCCATAATAATCTTGATTAGTAGATTGTGTATTTCATCCCAATGCTTCTTCACAGTGTTTTAAAAATTGAACCGGTGGCCGAACCGGTCAAGCTATCGGTTCACAGTTCAACCAGTTGGATCGACTTAACCGTTGGTTCAACCGGTTTAGCGGATATTTTAAATTTTTTTATTTTTTGAATTTTAAATGTAGACCAGTCTAACCATTTCAAACCCTGTCAAAACTGGTTAGAATATTTTTAAGGTTGTTCGGACCAGACTAGTCACCGGTTCACGGTTTAATGGCTTCAACGGGTCGGTCCTGTCCGGTTTTTAAAATAGTGCTTCTTCAAACTCAAAATAGTATGATTGATTGCGATACGCACAATACGCACCTCTTTCAACTCCTTCATAGCATTAACGGAAGATTGCATGTTCAGATAGTATGTTTTCAGCTCCTTAATTTTAAAACAAATTTATGCTTTCTTTTCTCCTTCCTCTTGAGTTTCCTTTGGTTTCTCTTCCACCTCCGGCTCATCTTCCTCAAGATTAACATTATCCTATGAAATTAAAGAAAACAAAAAGCCAAAAATAGTTAAGAAGAAGAAGAAGACAAAATATATAATTACCTTAATAAGCAAGTCTTTCAAATTTGCTGCATCAAGCTTCACCACCGCATTCTCCTCCACCTCCGGCTCATCTTCCTCAAGATTAACATTATCTTGTATAATTAAAGAAAACAAAAAATCAAAAACAGCTAAGAAGAAGAAGAAGAAGAAGAAGATAGCAAAATATAATTACCTCAATAAGTAAGTTTTTCATATTTGCTCCATTGAGCTTCACTACCGCATTCTCCTCCACCTCCGGCTCATCTTCCTCGAGATTAACAATATACTATGTAATTAAGAAAACAAAAAACTAAAAACAGTTAAGAAGAAGAAGAAGAAGAAGCAGGAGGAGGAGGAGGAAGAAGAAAGATGAAAAAGAAGAAGAAGACAACAAAATATTTAATTACCTCAATAAGCAAGTCTTTCATATTTGCTCCATCGAGCTTCACCACCGCATTCTCCTCCACCTTTGGCTCATCTTCCTCGAGATTAACATCATCCTGTGTAATTAAAGAAAATAAAAAACCAAAAACAGTTAAAAAGAAGAAGAAGACGGCAAAATATTTAATTACCTCAGTAAGAACGTCTTTCAGATTTGCTCCATCGAGCTTCACCACCACATTCTCCTCATGCTTCATCATCGCATTCTCCTCCTTCCAAATTATCTCAAAATCAAAATCGTCAACCACCGCATTCTCCTCCTTCCCAATTATCTCAAAATAAAAATCGTTAGCCACTTTTTTTAGCATTGAGCCTCTCATGCTCATGCTATATATTTACATTGTACACAGCTTAGGGTCGGTTATAACAAAATCTCACAGCTCATCACTATGCCCCATGCACACACTTTCCTTTTTCCCTTTTTTATAAATTTTTTACGCCTTGCACACCTCGTGCGTTTCTTTCCCTTTATTTTTTTAAACATGTTATTGTATACTTTTTGTGAATTTTAAAGCTTACATGTATGAAAATATATCAAATATATAGTTATTGGTGGAACTAGTGTTGTCAAACCGGATCCGGTACGGCCGATTCAACTGAAAAATCCGGGAATCAACTTTTTAACCGAATTGAGTGACTTCAATAACCCGAATTTTTAATTGACCCGTTAAAAATATGATCATAACCTATAAATCCGGATAAAAACCCGTAAAACCCAGTCAAAACCCATAAAACCCGATCTGAATTTAATAAATTTAATGGGTTTGATTTTTTTTTTATTTTTAACTTATTTATTGAATCTAATACCTATTTTTATTTTAATATATTTTAGCATTTGTTGAAACTATTAATTCAAAATTGAATTTTCATATTTTTTTATCATTTTTTATAATACATTTAAGATACTATTTTATTTCATTTGTATTGTTTTTATTGTTTCATTTATTTTTAAATATGTCAATATTAATATTTTATTCAAATCATTGATTCAATATTAACCTTTGATATTTTAATTGTTTTTTTAAAATTTTACTTGAAACAATATGTTATTTTTATTATATTTATTATATATACTAATTTTTTTATAAAATGAATGAAAATAGTAAATACATATTAATTTTTGAACTCCAATTTAACCTCGTTTCAACTCCGGTTAAATCTTTAACTCTTGACCCTCTATCTTTACCCGTTTGACGACCGGGTTGGGTTTGACAACCATGAGTGGAATTATGGGTCAGTGGAGACCATTGCCTCCAACCGCCTTTCAAAAATGTAAATTCCCTTTTGAAAAATTTTCTATATTTTAAGTTGTTTCTATTAAAGTTAGTTTATGATTCCCTTAATCATCAAAAAAATTTTAAAAATTTTACTAAAATATTTTTATATTTTAAATTGGTTTTTAAAATTAATTTTATTCCCTTATAAATTTATGTTACCCCTAGATAAAATTTATGATTCCATTTGTTGTGACCACATATAAACACTTTCAAAATTGGCTGAAAATCCGGGTAAAATCCAACAAACACTTAACCTCGAATATGAGAGAATTAGGCTCCTTATCTCATAATATAAAATATTAACACCACTTATACCCTTTTTTTTTCACTTTACTTTTTTACCCCACACTTTATGTTTGTACCCTAATTTTTTAAAAATATTGATAAGACTTTACCCCTCCCTTTTTTTCAACTATCTTATAATCTTCTTCTTCTTTACTGTTTCTCTTTGCTATCTCTACATTTTTTCCCCTTTATTATTTTCATCTACTTTTTCTCTCTTATAACTTTCTCTCTCTATTCTATCTCATCTTCATCTTCTCAGTCATTGTCTTCATCGTCATCGTCGTGGATTCATTTGCGATCAGTGTTTTTAATAGTTGCTTTCTCCTCCTCCACATCATCATCATCATCAACATCAACTTCCAATCATATTTTTATTAACCAGTAAGTCCTGTTTTCTTAATCAAATTTAATTTTCTTTTGATTCCATTGCATCAACTCTCAGATGCAATTTTAAAGATCTGATTTTCTTCTTCTCAATAATTGATAGTTTGTTTGTTTGTTTAGTCATAAATCGCCATGGTCACTAAGAAGAAGAAAAAACGCACTTCTACCAAAACAATGGAAGAGTTTATTTACAGCGGATGAAAAACTGTGCGACGGTGGTGTTAAATTTTTAAAGAAAGCATGCAGTGGTGTATGTTGTTATTATTATCTTTATAATAGAAATAGTTTTGACTGTGCTTTCTATTTCTTAGTTGAATGATCTTACCACAGATTTCTAGTTCTGGATGGATTGTTCATGTATATGTTTTTTTAATTGCAGGGAATTGATCCAAGTATTAGAGAAGAGGTTTGGCCATTTCTCCTTGGAGTGTAAGCTGCTGCTGCTACTTCTTTTTCTTCTTTCATATAGTTGGTTTATAGTATTTCGTTTTCATTTAGATTTAAGTTCTATTCTCTTGTTTGACTAAGAGATGTTCACTAAAAATGCAACTATTAATGAGTTCTGTTCAATTTGTATATATTTAAAATTAATCCTGAACTATTGTGGGTCTTTTGGATCTTTCCTTGTATGTTACTTTCGTTATTAGGTAGATTTAATAAACGGTTGAGTAGAGAATGTAGCAAATATATTACAAAATTTATCATTACTCTTTTACTCAAAAGTATCATTGATTCATGATTTTATTTTGTTTTTGTTCTTTTTGGAGTTTTGTTTTGTTTGATCTTTTATTTGTAACATTAATATGTTAGGTGCTCCATGTATTTGACTCTCTTCTTTTTTAAAAGTTATA
>CANYLF010547247.1:0-12093 GCA_948193215.1 Bocquillonia castaneifolia | reverse complement strand
ATAATTAAAGCTCAAAATGGGTTATAATTATCATACAATGATTAATACATCGGATGACAATTAAAAAAAAAGAAAAAAAAATACTTGTTGACAATTAAGAATTAATTTTAACAAAAATATTTTAGTCATAATAAATGAATATTTTTTTATTGATATTTTAGATTATAGAAAAGTGTTTTATTTTATAAATATAGTACTACTTCCGTCCTATAATTATAGATTTGTTTATCATTTTTTTCCTACAATACAGGTTTGTTTCATTTTTCAATACTTCATTAATAGCTTATTTCTCAGTTGCACCCTTCTTTATTTTATTAAATGATATGTAAGTAAATTCATTATACATTAATTAATAAAACTACTCCTTTTTAAGTTGTGTGAAAAATCAAACTGAACTATTATTACGGGACGGACCGACTGAGGGAGTATGATTTTTTTATAAAATGAGACCACTCTCGTTCTTCTTAAAAGAAACAAATGAATACGGAAAGAAATTTCTCACCATAGAAACAATAAATGGACGATAAGAAATGAAATTAATTGCTATGTCGCTTTCTATGTAATCAGCCAAAAAGTCAATGGCTAGCAAAGTAGTATGTAATCAGCAATTCCGAATATTCCAATAATTACGAACAGGTTCATTTTGGGGTGTGCATTCAGTAATTCAGTTCGGTTTGGTTTAAAATTATCAAAACCGTTGAATTTTTTAAGGGAGTAAAAACCAAACCAAATTATGTAGATAAAATAGGTTTTATTCGGTTCGGTTTTCAGTTTAACTGAAATATTAGAATAATTCTTATTTTTTAAAAGATTTAAAGAAAGATAAAAGCAAAACTAGAGAAAAAAATTAAAAATCAAATTTAGACTAAATAATAGTAATAAATATTCTAATCACATGAATAATGTAGACTAAATAATAGTATTAAACATTCTAATCACATGAATACATAGAAATTTATTGTTATTTTAAAAAAAATTATATTATATATATGTATTTCGGTTTTTTCGGTTTTTCAATTTTTCAATAATAAAAACCAAACCAAACCAAACCATTTAAATAAAATAACTGAACCAATTTTTATAAATCAATTTGATTCGATTCAATTTCTCGATCCGGTTCGGTTTTTACACTTCCCTAGGTTCATCATCATCATCATCTTTACAGAGTTGTTATTATTAATGCATCAGCTCTGATCTTTACTCTAGCTAAGGCATCGAGTTAATTTGAAACTTGAAAAAGCAGATAAATGGCAACCGATACCAATCCTGCACTCGATCCGGATGTTGACAAGCCCGAAAATCCAGCTCATGAATTCGCTCAATTCGGAGCTGGGTGTTTCTGGGGGGTGGAGCTGGCGTTTCAGCGACTTGTTGGGGTTGTCAAAACAGAAGTCGGATACTCTCAGGGCCATACCCACCACCCGAATTACAAACTCGTTTGCACCGGCACCACTAACCACGTAGAGGTGGTTCGGGTTCAATTTGACCCGGAAGTTTGCCCGTATACCAACCTCCTCTCCCTTTTCTGGTCTCGCCACGATCCCGCCTCTCTGAATCGCCAGGTTTTTCGAATCACCCGACCTCAATTTAGGACCTTGTTTGGTTTGTTCATTAATTCATTTCCATACATTTTCTGGGTTATAACTCGAGTTACTATAGTCATTCTATTGTATTTGTATAATATTATAATACTTCTAAAGCATAAACGAATCAAGTTTTCTTAAATTCATGTTAAATAATTTTAGAAAACACATTTCCGTTGAAATACTTGAAGCATGTAATGAAAAACCAAACCACAGTTGCCAAATAATTACCAGATTCTTCAAAACGATCAAATTCACGTTTTCACATCATGTTACTTGTTGAATTGGTAGGAAAGAATGAATCTGATATTTGATTTATTTGACAGGGTGGTGATGTGGGGGCACAGTATAGATCAGGAATATACTACTACAATGATTATCAAGAAAGGTTGGCACGTGAATCAAAGGAAGCCAAGCAGTTGGAATTTCAGGACAAACAGATTGTGACTGAGATTTTGCCAGCAAAACGATTTTACAGAGCTGAAGAGTACCATCAGCAGTATCTTGAAAAGGGTGGTGGTAAGGGTCTCAAGCAGTCTGCTGACAAAGGTTGCAATGATCCTATTAAATGCTATGGTTAATGTTTTATCAACTCTGTTATTCACTCTGTACTATTACTATCCTATTAATAATCTGCATTTTCCCAATATTAGTGTTTTTTTTAACGGTTCTTGTAATGAAATCTGATGGTTCAGTAATAATGATGATGATCATAATGTTTCATTTATGCATCTTATGTATTCTAGTTAAATCTTGTTAATTAAATTATCATGTCCCCTGTTTTTATTTCTTTTCTTCTTCATTTTGACTGATTATATCAGCTTTGGCATGATTTTATTTCTTTCAAACTGGCTTAAATTGAATGATAGTAAAGTAAGAAATTATATAAAACTACCGTCTCCCCTGTGTTCTGTAAAATTATCTTGATTTTGTGAAGTTGGGTGTGTTTTCACTAGTTAAGTTGTTTGTACAAGAACAACTTTCTAAATATAAGAATTGACTCTGTAAAATAGAATATATAATCTGTATCCTTTGTAAATTCAGACTTTCCAAATCGTACATTTGAGTTATTGATCATTTGATTTGGAACTTGGTACTTATATAAAAACAACAGAAAGAAAAAACAATATTGACATTCAATTCAAAGAGCAATCATGTGTGTTTATTACATTTTCTTCCATGAATCTAAGATATATTTATTCTATGCAGCAATAATCATGACTCATCATGAAGCTGACTGTGATACCGAAGTAATTTAGAGTTCATCTTTAGTAGTAGAAGATTTAGTTGCAGTAGGATTGTTTGAGGATTTCTTGACAGGATAAGAAGGTTCCATTGCTATACCACAGAGTCCCTCTTTCTGTGAGACGCCTCGCTCCATTCTTATGTATCCCTTTTCTCCCCATTCAGGTCCCCATGAATTCTTCACAATCCAGTACTTGGTTCCATCAAGAGTTGTCCCGTAACCCACAACGGCGACTCCGTGATCCAATTCTGTTCCGCAGCTTCCTGTGAACACTCCCTGCATTCATATTCGACCAGATTAAGTGATGAACTTTGGGTTGTTCTGAACCATTTGAATTCAGTTTTTTTTAATCGAAAATTCTGTTTTGGATACTTTGATTTTTGTTAAAGTTAGTCAGCTTGCAAAGATACAGGTTTTTTACCTCCGAGTAGAACTGGAAATCTGAACCTCCAGCGTCTATGGCAACGGATATCGGCTGGTTTGCTGCTGCTTTAAGCAAAGCAGTCTCATCATTTTCAGGCACGTCCTCATATCCATCAATAGAAACCGCTGGTTTATTTTCCTGCAAGTATGAAATTTGAATTAAGCAACAGTTTATTCCATAGTGTAAATTAAATTAGCTTAATTACTAGGATTAATTTGCATCCAACGAACCTTTGAAACGTCGCAATTTCCGTCCTCTGCTTCGTAAGGATAATTGGCCTCAGTTGTAAGGCCACCCCTTTGCTTAATGAACTCGAATGCATAGTCCATTAAACCTCCATTACATCCTTGGTTTTCTTCAGTATCACAATCCACCAATTCTTGTTCGGACAAAGACACTAGCTTGTTTGTCCTGATCTGATTAATACCCTCAACTGCAACAACGGTCGAAAATGCCCAGCAACTACCTACACAATCAAAAACCACAAATGATTAAACTCTAAGCAACCAAAACAAAAGTACTAAATTAACGTTTGCATGAAATATATATACATATAGTAGTGAAAAATAAGCATTACCACATTGGCCTTGATCCTTAACACTGGTGACAGCTCCTTTCTTTCTCCAATCAACGGAGGGTGGGACAACTTCAACTTTCTCGTACATGAAGGTTCCATTTCCACCTCGTACCCCACGAAACATACGATGATGTTTGATCTTCGAACCGGCATAGACGGTCCTGAATTCATGGTTAGTCATGTCTGCAAACTTGTTCAACTTCAGCTTATAAGGCTTGTCCATCTTGTTCGTGTTGTGAACATGCATTACATTGTTCTTAAACACATTGAACCGCTTGTGCTTGTCATTAAGATTCCTGGAAACTGTGTGGTGACTCCTCCATCTCTCGTACAAACCCCACAAGCTTTCCTCGGTTTCTATTTCCTTTTCGTGGAAATCGAAGCTCCCTACAATTGCTAGAGCTAAAGCCAATGAGAGAACCAGAAGTATAAACTTTTTCATTGTGTTAATTAGATTGAGCTATTGGTGGGAAATAATGAAGCTAAGGAGATGGTTTATATAGAGAGTTGAAAGATGAGGAATAATGGAATGTGGAGATATGGAAACTAGAGGAAACAGAGAGAACAAAGAGAAATAAATGAAGAAGTTACAGGTTCCTTATGGGCATCAACAATCTATAAATAAATAATGCAAATTGTAGATATGATGATTAACAACCAAGAAGATATGGTGACTGATATATATATATATGGGATTTGAGTATGTATTAATGAAGATGAAGTTGGATGTGGATTGATCTATATAAACAAGCAATTAAGTCATTATATAAGTGAAGATTTTTTTTTTCTTTTTGGGTTCATTTGAAACAGAGAAAGCAACGGATAGTAGTTCTTTTAGCTGTTACGCATAAAAATAGAAGAAAAATTGTGTACTCATTTGGGAACTCAAGAGAAGTTTGGCTCAATTGCATGACATACACGCCATCACGTAAGATGGAGGAAAAAAAAGATGATGAAATTGGTTATATTTGATAGGCACGATAATAATGCAAGTGGGGGAATAAGGATCCTCGCAACTGCCTTCGGCTAAGCTTTAACTGAAATCCTACACTCAGAAAAAGAATGGAATGAAGCCAAATTGGTTTGAAACCATGAGAGTTTATGTGTGATTCCTTTTAGAGTTCATGAAGTACGAATACGAAAAACTTTTATGTCCATTTTAGAGCTTATATTAATATTAATGGATTATTGATGCATGTATGTTCCTTGCACATGCTTGCAAACTTTTCCCATAAATTTGGGGCCGAAAGGAAATAAACTTTGAAAAGATTTCTACCAGTTAAGTGATGACCAATGTCTATATTTTTCCTTTTTCTTCCGCCCTTTATCGTCATTTTTCCTTCTATTGAAAAAACTTTTAGATAAATTCAGCCAATTATATCACTTTTTTTCTTGATTCAGATTCTGTTCTCTCACTTATAAGAAAGCTAAGGGCACGTCTAATGAGAAAACAATAAAAATTTTATTGTATTCCTCCTCCTTCTAATGAGATACCATATAACGGGTTGATATATATTAATTCCATCCACAAAAACTGCACAACTTTTTTCCCCTTTTTTTAAAATTGAATAACATAAATAATAGGCAAAAGGGTCAAAAACACCCTCCACCTATTTGTCAGAGAGCGAATCAGCCCCTAAAATATTTTCATTTCCAAATTAGCCCTTGACTTTTTAAAAACTGGACCAAATCCACCCTTCCGTCAACTCTGCCGTTAACGGAGTTGACAGAAGGGTGGATTTGGTCCTTTTTTAAAAACGTCAAGGGCTAATTTGGAAATGAAAATACTTTAAGGGCTGACTCGCTCTCTGACAAATAGGTAGAGGGTGTTTTTGTACCTTTTGTCTTTTTAAAACTAATGTGAAAAAATCTTTATTTTTTAAAATTAAATAATTAAATTGTATAATGTTTAATTTTTTTAATACTAATAGCCATCCAAATTTAAATATTTTTAATTAATAATTATTAAATTCAATAATTATATATAATTAGATTAATTATTTATATTATTTTCTATTATTTTATATTCCTTTTTAATAAATAATATAATAATTCATGCATCGCGCGAGGTAAAGGACTAGCTACTTCATAAAAAATAAATTGTAGAATGCACCTTCAACCTAAATTATACTATATGAATTATAAATATCTTAATTAAACACGAGAAAATAAATTAAGGCCCCTTTTGCTTTTCTAAAAAAAAGAATACCATGAATTTTTTTTTAGTTAAAACGACTATTTGTACAAAACACTGGAGAAATATTATTTTAAAAAATTAAAAATTTCATTAATTAATTCATGAAAAAATTTGAAAATTGTTTTCTCCGTACCTAAATAGGCAGTAAAGTTATTAATAGAAATGGTATGTGCATACTATTGATTAACATGTTTATAATAGAGTTATGCAAAAATTAAATCAAACTATACATATAATATAATAGAGTTCTCCAATGTTTTGTACAAATAGTCGTTTTAACTAAAGAAAATTCATAGTATTCTTTTTTTTATAGCAAAGCAAAAGGGACCTTAATTTATTTCCTCCTGTTTAATTAAGATATTTATAATTCATATAATATAATTTAGGTTGAAGGTGCATTCTACAGTTTATTTTTTATGAAGTAACTAGTCCTTTACCTCATGCCATGCGTGAATTATTATATTATTTATTAAAAAGGAATATAAAATAATAGAAAGTAATATCAATAATTAATCTAATTATATATAATTATTAATATTTAAATTTGGATGGATATTAGTATCAAAAAAATTAAACATTATACAATTTAATTATTTAATTTTAAAAAATAAAGATTTTTTACATTAATTTTAAAAAGAAAAAAGGTACAAAAACACCCTCCACCTATTTATCAGAGAGTGAGTTAGCCCCTAAAGTATTTTCATTCCAAATTAGCCCTTGACGTTTTAAAAAATGGACCAAATCCACCCTTCCGTCAACTCCGTTAACAGCAGAGTTGACCGAAGGGTGGATTTGGTCCAGTTTTTAAAACGTCAAAGGCTAATTTGAAAATGAAAATGCTTTAGAAGCTGACTCGTTCTCTGACAAATAGGTGAAAAGTGTTTTTGGCCCTTTTGCTTAAATAATAAATGTGTACTTTGATTGAGGATCCCATATTATGAGTTTAACTATTTGAAGAGAGTCTAATGAATATAAAATATGATGAGTTGACATAAATATCAACCTCTTTTAAGTGTCCATTATAGATGCCCTAAGCCTACAGAAATAAATAATGCACATTAATTATCACTGACATTAAGAAAATTTGTTACTATATATGCATTTATCTCTGTTCGTTTATAATTATTTGTAATGGACAAATATTCTGATTTCCAGTAAGGTATCTTAAATTGTATACATAAATATTATGGCAGATGGGTCCTGCTTATTTGACTAGATAATTAAGGCAATGCTTGTAGGAATCCTGTAGCGTAATTTGTTGGTAACTTGTCACTTCCGGTGTTAGATAACATGAGCTCTATGTTTTCAACACATATCTAAAGCTAAATTCTAGAAAGGAAAACATCAACATCAACATCAACATCAAAATCTTATGATTATGCAGTGATTTCACTTGTAAGCTACAAATTAATGTGCTGTGATTTCACTGATATCAAAAGAAAAGCAGGCAACTTCTGCATAAGCTTATAAAGCTCATTGTACAGAATAAAACGCCTTTGTCTAAAATGCTATATATGTATATGATTATGCAGTCGAAGATCATATTGTTCCTTAGGCATTTATTTTTATTCCTAGAAGCTAACTAATAAGGCTACAGAGTCTGTGGCCTTCTTCAAGAAATAACATTAAGAACATGGCTAATTAATGTGATTGGAATAGTGTTTAGCGTTTGCTTGTAGACTTAGTTAGCTGCCCAATTATATACAAAACAACCTTCTTTATTCAGAATGTAGTAGTAATATACAGACTTAACAGCACCTACTAAAAGTAAAACCACTGCTATTACTAATAGTCATCCATCCAATGACAAGAAGAAAATGGTACTAGTACAGTACTACCTTAACTTCAACTACCATAATATACTTCTTAATTAGTATGACATAAGTTACATAATAATAAGATATTATTGAGATATCTTTCATCAATTACTTTCGAAAAAACTAGCAAAAATATATGTTGCTGATGATAGGCAAACAAATTTGCCAATTCAATATTTTTCCAGTTACAGTGTGTGATAGCAGTTGAAAGAAACCAGCAAACAAGAGAAATAAGCATGCAAGAGATATAAGCATCCTTGTGTTTGTTTGAATTTGTGCTATAACTCTTCACTGACCCTCTTGATCTCCATCTCCTTTTCAAGTCTTTCTTTCTGAAATTATGACACCACACCCAAAAGGCAATAAGACATTACACACAACACACCAGCAGCAAAAACCAAGTGCTTCAACACACACACATATATATATATGTTGCCAAATTTAACCATTTTAACATGGTAAAATCAGAAATGGAATACTCAATTAACACCAAATTTAGAGAATATGTTTCATAACAACCCCACCTCAATTTCTTAGTTTCAATCCCATTATGAATAATAAAAAAAAAGCAAATAATTTCAGAACAAAAAATCATAAAATAAAATAAATTAATTAAAAAAAAAAATTGAAGTAAGATGAAGAGAAAAAAAGGACCTTCTCATCTTGGTGAAGAGCAATCCACAAGTGGACTTTTTCCATTGAATGCCAAAATACAAACGCCCCTATTGCCATCCCAAAATAAGTTGCCACTTTCCCCATCTTCTTCTTCTTTTTCTTCGACTTTGGGAATTAGAATTAGAACACCCTCGATCGAATACACCGTACAGTATAGATACAGAGTCATAAACGAGTCGGATTCTATCCACATGGGCTGTCGATTTCTTGTGCTTATCTCGGG
This sequence comes from Bocquillonia castaneifolia, assembly GCA_948193215.1. Classification (NCBI taxonomy): domain Eukaryota; kingdom Viridiplantae; phylum Streptophyta; class Magnoliopsida; order Malpighiales; family Euphorbiaceae; genus Bocquillonia; species Bocquillonia castaneifolia. The sequence continues at coordinate 3,351 of CANYLF010547247.1, read as the reverse complement.
TTTGGAGTCATGGTCAGGAGGGGCTGAAGCCCAAGTTTTGTGGTCCTTTTCTTCTTTTAAGTTCATTTTTCATCCAATTGAATTTGAATTTCACAGTAGCAAGTGTGCAATACAGCATCAGCATGGAAACCAAAAAAATAAAAAAAGAAAATCCTTTTATATAACTTGAGATTAAATCGAGCTAGAGGGTGAGTTGATGAGTTTATTATTAAATGCCTTACAATCATCCAATAATTAATAGATTCAGACACATCGAAGCAAATTTTATCAAACAATTTGCCACTGCTAAGTGCTAACAACTTTGTATCACATTTTCTCAGCGGCATTGTTTTCTATTTACAATCAGCTATAATTTCCCTGTAGAAATTTCCATTGATAATTACCAATAAATAATCCATCTTTATCATGCTGGGAGAATATGAGACTGAAGATCTATCAATTCTATTAGGATTCGTAGCATTCTGAATCCAATCAATGAAGAAGTAGGCAGGGGTTAGCAATCTGGAGAATTAAGTAAATCATCATGTCCAGGTATAAATAACACCATTCTTGTCAGCAGTTGCTAACGGTTTGCCAAGTCCACTCCAAGAACAACAGAGGACGGAAGAAGTGTGTTCCTTCAGAGTGGTCACTATATCACCTTTAGCTACTGACCAAATGTATACAGATCCATCTGTTGATCCAGCAGCAACATAGTTATCGTCCGGACTGATACAAGATCGACTCCAATTAGATGCCACTCTGTTCCCACTTGCTCTAAATGTGCCACAATATTCCAATGATCTCATATCAAATAAGTTATGCACGTTATCTCTCCCACTCGTCAATACAACGTTTCCATTTCTAGATACACACATGGATGTAACAGCAGATGAATGTGCACCAACTTCATTAAGTTTCTTTCCTGTCTGAATATCCCAGAGCCTAACAATTCCATCAAGATGGCCTGAACAAATGGCCTGTCCATCCGTGCTGAAGCAAAGAGCATTGCATTGGCTGCCGAAAATAATTGTGTTCGTGCAGTACCCCTTCTGCAAATCCCAAACTTTAATTGTACGATCATAACCAGCACTGGCAACATGGCGACTTGAAAATTTGCTGACATCTACAGCACACACTTTATCTGTGTGCCCAGTGAGAGTGTGACGTGCACGCCCTGAACTTGCATCCCATACATACAGGTTGTTTGAGCTACTAGCTGCAATGATAGATCTGTTATCGTGGGTAATGGCAAGATCCAACACAGATCCAAGGCAACCATAAAGAGTACGACTTTGGGATCCAGTTGCTGTATCCCACATTTTGATTGCACGATCCTGTCCGCCACTGATCAATTGACTAGAGTTGTACTCGAACAATATAGATGCACAGCCACCATTGTGAGCTGTAATTTTGTGCTTGCATACAGAGGGAATGGTTGACTCCACAAAGTACTCGGCACCATCTTCACTTTGTCGGACCACTCCATCTACTTGCTGCCGAGCAAGTTTCTCTAAGCCACTTGCCCTCCGTTGATCAACCGCTTCTTCATATAGTTCATTAAGCTAACCAAGGAAACTGTTAATCAGCCACATGTATACTATAACAAGGAATAAAATGTATGCGTGTAAAAGCAAGATAAAGAACTTAAATCAAACACAATATAAATTTCACACGCACATAGTCAACAATGATTGAGGGTTTTGCACTTTAGTGCAGTAAGATCACTCATCAGCGTTTGTCTTCAATCATCTCTACTTGCAAGTAAGACGCAAAAACAAAAGCTACAAAGCCTATAACAAGCTTCCTTGTGAGTTGTGAGCCAATACAAAATCAAGTTACATAAATAAAAATATAAGGATGCCATCTCTAATGCAAATCTTTGAGTGACCTGTTCATTTTCTTATAAAAAAGAAGACAGTAAAACTCTATCACTCCCTCTCTTTGTGTGTGTGTGTGTGTGTGTGTGATCTGTACGAAAGACCTCCAAGAAGGAATGAACTTTCTTGCAGTTGGTAGTAAATCGAAGAATAATATCTCATGCAAATAATTCCACAAAATTTAATGCCAAAAAGTTAAAATCAATATGCTAATTACAGTTAGTTATAAATTTTCCTTTAATTAGAGTGCAATGATGAAACTTACCTCATTAAGCCGTTCAGCCTCTTTCATCTTTTGCAGCATCAACTTATCGACCAGCATCTTATTTTCTGTTTCCAATTTATTAGCTTTTTCAGTCATCTTATCCAATTCCCCTTTGATGCTGTCCTTCTCACTGATAACTAACTCTAAAGCCTCTAACTTTTTTTCTAAATCTTTCTTTAAATGAGAACATTCTTCTCTACAATCAACAAAAAAAAAACACGCCTCAATAAATTATAACCCGAAAATGACAAAGAGCATCCATCATCAATGCCTAATCTAACAAAAAAGACAGCGAAAGAGCGGAACCAATAACCTTAATTGAGACAGCTCCTTTTCCAAATCAGCAATATTAGCTTCTTTTTCGTGAAGCGAAGCTTTGGCAGCTCGCGATTCTGCTACCTCAATGACAAGCTGCTCGGACAATCGAGATTGAGCTTTGTAACATTGTTGAAGTTCCAATTCCAAAGTTTCTACTTTGTCTTTCCATTCTGAGCCCTTCATTAACATAATAAATAATAAATATATTTTTTTAAAAAGACTACATATACATAATATAGGAAAAAGAAAATAAATTTAGAGAAATATAAATATAAATAAAAAGAAAAGGCAGGACCTGACCTGAGAGATAATAGGCCTGGAAAGAGCAATGATAGCAGGAGCATGAGCACCTTCTTCAAGCAAATGGCGTTTCCTAAGCGCCTTTAGCGCGTGTTTTATAGCTTCCATAGCAACCTCCTCTTGACTCCTGCACTCATTCATTCTTCAATTTTGTTGTTTTTTTTCGCAGCTAATGAAAAACTTAAAAAATACTACCAATAATTATATAGGTGCTTAGGTTTAATTGAACTAAATTAATTATCGATTCGACGATACTTATATGAAAAAATATATATAGATATGATTACAATCAGGAAAAAAAAAGGGAGTAATAAATTAACTTACATGATTTTGGTTGAAGGAAAACAAAAACCCGGAGTTTTGATCGAAGTTGAAGACGCTGTCTGTTATGTTACTGGAGATTTCCTGAATCTCTAATTCAGAAAGTTTTGTTTTGGATTGTGGGCCGATTCAGCCCACGTTTACTACTTGGGCTAAGCCCAAAGTTTATCTTTTTATTTAAAGAAAAAAGAATAATGCGGTGAGCGTGGATCGAACACGCGACCTTCAGATCTTCAGTCTGACGCTCTCCCAACTGAGCTATCCCCGCTTTTTGATATCTGTTCAATC
>CANYLF010546799.1:2500-10782 GCA_948193215.1 Bocquillonia castaneifolia | reverse complement strand
AAACTTTATTATCAAGTGGTTTAATCCATTTGAGCCATCTATGTCTTGTGTTAAACAAATTGCATTATCTAGTGAAGTTTGATTCGTCTACATTCCATATGCATTTTATTCTCAAGAAGTGAAATTTGACCCATCTGTATTCACTATCAGCATACTCAATTTCACTATCAAATTTTGTTTATGTCTTATGCTCAATATCTCAAGTCCATAAAGGTTTTACACTCATGATTTATGCATTTATCCTTGTATCTAAGTTGAATTTTAACATCACACTCCCAAAAGGACGTAGACCATATGTGCTTTCTGACAGTCTAAGTTAAACTGCATATTTTCTAAACTCAATCTTGAGAAATCCACATAAAAAAAGAGAGAGAAAAAAAAGAAACAATGAAGGAAGGGTGCAAAAACAACATCTCACAGAGCATCTTGCAAGTCTCGCAAAGGCAGAATCCATAAAGATCATAGAACATTAATAAATGACAGAAAGCTCCAGAATTTGGAGATTTCAAGCTCAAAATTCCCCAATAATAATTCCCCAGTAAAACTTTTTTCTTTTGGATAAGCATTAAACCAGAAGAACTTCCCCAGCTAGAATTGAAGAAAATAACTCAACATGACCACTATAGAGTTGAAGAAAATAACTCCTGGAGTTGAATAAAATAACTCCACCCTCAATGAAGTTGAAGAAAATAACTTCTGGAGTTGAAGAAGATAAATCCATCCTCAATGAAGTTGAAGAAAATAACTTCTGAAATCTTATCCAGTCGATCGAGAGTATCCTAGACTTTTGTGTCCAGACGAGTTGGTCTTAGGCACTAGGTTCTGGAGACGGACTACCTCCAATACCTCGGAGACGTACTACCTCCCACATATTGGTGACATACTATCTAGGGAGACGGACTACCTCCCACTTATTGGTGATGACTATCTAGGGAGACGGACTACCTCTCACTTATCGGCGATGACTAGCGAACCCCAAGCCAAAAACACAGATTGTATCCTTTTGACAGGTTTGTCTATGTTTGTTTGCTTTGGCGTTCATTTATTCATGTTTTTACAACATTGCTAAACTCCGACAAAGTTGGGGCAAACTATAGACACTGGATTTTTAGATGCAGGTATGTGGAAGCGGCGCGGGAGCCCAGTGATGAATATGGTCAAGTTTGGACCACTCTGTTACCCAGTTTCTCATAGAAATGAGCTGAAGGAAATAAAAATTATTTCAAGCGTGTTAATGTTTTCAAAACATATCTTTGGCTTAATTAATGGTCCGAACATATGTTTAAACATGTGTCTGAACCTTTGATATGGCCCACAAAAACCAAAAAATCATTTTGAGCCCAAAAGAAAAATCACCTAGCCCAAAATGAACATCCGGCTGAATGTTCTTTGAAGGTCCGGTCGGATGTCCATTATTTTTAAATAATTGATTATGGGAGCGTCTGCACGATCTGACAAAGGATAACGGGTGATGATCTGTCACACCCCTCCCACTCAAAAAAGCAAATTCCCTTTTTTAAAATGAAAACCATAATTTCTAAGGCTATAAAAAAAAGAGACATAGCAGAGAAAGGGGGGGAATTTTCCTTTTGGATAGGGTAGACACACACACAATATTTTTTCTCTGTAACTTATTTTCGAAAAATCTTCTGAACAACAAAACTTGGAACCCATAAGCTCGTTTTCACCTGAAAGCGGTAACATACCTCCATTTTGAGTGCAACCAACCATCCACGGAGCAGTCATGCATTCAGACTAAGCACATTTTCACGCTTGTTATCTTTTAAGTATATTCTGTAACTTGTATGTATTTTTCATACTAATTTTGTTTTATGTTTTGACTGCATATGTGAGTTTTGCGTGAAATCTGGAGAATATAGAATCGTTTATATCCAAGTTCGGAGCCCCTGTAACCCTCTTTCAAGATTTTACAGCGTCATTTTTGATAGATTTTTTGTTGTCATTATAATTTGTTTTAACCATCCAAAATGGATCCTTAAGAGTCTGTATGAGTTATCATTAGCTAATAAAATGCATATCTGTAAGAAAATGTAACAATACAGAGAAGGAAGCTTGGGGAAGACGGATTACAGGTCCGGTCGGATGATCAGAGATCCGGCCGGACGTTTGCTAAGATTCGGCAGAATGCTCGATTTGCACCGGATGTCCCACCTGCCTGCTTAAATTTGAATATTTGAGCCTGGCCCATTTAGAACATCCGGTCGAATGTTCATAGGTCAGGCCGGATCTTCACGTTGCATGGGAGAAAATGAAGATTTTGGAATGACAAATTGTCTGAAGCTTCAAGGTCGGTCGATTCATCCTCTCCGGGATGGATCAATCGATTGTTCGGTAAGATCCTTTTTTCTCAGTTTTTATATATACCAGTCACCTAGATCTGTTTATAAATAATTAATCGGACCTATAATTAATTAATTCGGTAATAAGTAAATAAAAATGGTAGAAACTCATTTCACCTTTCCTTTCTTTAAGGGTGCAGGTATATGATCGTCATTTCAATATTTCGGCTAAATAATAAGTGAATTAATGTGCAAACATTAACCCAAAAAAATATATAAATAATTTAGCAACTAATTGTGGATTTTTTGTTTGTAAATAAATAAGGAAATAATCCACTCAGCTAATCACCATTAAAAATAAATAGTAATCCACTAATCCAGCCAATTGCATTTCAATCAATCAAGGTTAAATATAACGGACTTAATGCAGAACTAAAATTTGATTGGAAACAATATTAGGCATGCCAATTCATTGCATCCTACTTTCCGGATGATTTATCGCTTTATATTGTTTGTATTTGGTAGAAAATATTGACCTCATTACTTAATTAAATGGGAAATTGCCCCAAGTATGGATGACTCATTCTGAACCCAGAAATCATCTGGTGTGATGACGAATGGGATTTTCCTAAAGGAATCTACCTATTTGTTAATCACTAGGTGATCCCGTTGCAATTCGGGTGGCGACTCCATGATTTTCATAAAAATTAAAAATCCTTTTAGTGAGTAGGTCACCGTTGCTATTGGACACCAACCTACGGGTAGCGGTAAACAAAATAACACATCCCAGGCGCTCTGTTCACAGATGTGGACATTGAGTAAGATAGCCTTGGAACCTACCCCAAGCTTCATGGAAAATCTCACCATCATTTTGGCAAAAGTGCTAATCTTGGTTTGCGCTCAGCAGTCTTGCCTTGTGAATAGTATTTAGTGATGAACTTCTTGTAGACATCATCCTAAGTCCGCATAGAACGTTTAGGAAAGTTCATGAACCATGTTTTGGCTGTATTCTTCAATGCTAGAGGAATGCATCGCATTCACAGTTCAAGTTCTAGAATACCATTCAAAAGGAAAGTTGCGATAACGCTACAAAATTCCCTCATAAAAGCTAATACATCCTCGAATGGTAAACCATGGAAGTGTGGATTCATGTTGAATTGAAGAGTCTTCAAGTCATAATTCCTTACAGCAGCACTCAAAACAATGCATGAAGGGGATGCACTAATAACAGGGCATTGAATATTGCAAAGATAGGCCATATTATCGCCATTCCTTTGTGGTGGAACTCGTGGATTTCCCTACGGTGGAACAAACCCATGTTGCCACCCATCTTGTTGTGGAGGACGTTGGACATTCACAATGGGGAGTAATGGATCAACGACTACTCCGATTGGTGGATTAGCAGCTCCATTGGCACCATTATTTCCTCCATTGTTACCATTAGCACCATTGTTACCACCATTGTTGTTTACACCTTCCACTTGGGGCTCAAAATCGTGTGGCAACCCATAAGGTGGGTTATCAAGATTCCTTGGCTGACTCATCTCAAACAATTGAACTCTTTCTTCGATTTCGCCAGCTAACTTCTTACGGAGAGTTACTGAATGATTAGCTCGGCATGTGCGTTCGATCTCAGGATTCAAAGGTTCTAACACTAATGAATTAAATTTCTTGGATTGATTTTGAGTCATCATGCACTACCTGAAAAATCAACACAAATTGCAAATTCAGCAACTAAAAGTAAAAGAATAAATACACAATACGTAATCAAAAAATAACAATTATGTTGTCCCCGGCAATGGTGCCAAAAACTTGACAACTCCTGCAAGTGTACGGAATAATTGTAGTATATACTCAAAGTACGAGGTCGAATCCACAGGGACAAATGTAGAAAAACTATCTTTCGATTTTGGGCATAATTGACAAGAAATTAAAATGAAAACCTTTAAGTTGATTTGAAATTGTTTAAAACTAAATCAAGCAAGGAAATTGTAAAAAAGTAAATAAACTCAATAACAAAAACAAATAAGATTTAGAAACAATCAATAAAACAAACACTAGAGTTCATGATTTCATTTAGAGGGAGCAATTCAATTAACAATGCAATTTCAATTAAGCAAGACTTTCCAAAATTGTTTTAATCCTTCATCTAGGTAGATAAACGTATTTGATTGAACCAACTATGCTAATCTATCGATGCACACTGATTAAACAATCAAATCCATTAAGCACATATGTAAATCAAGTTTAGGTTAATTTTCGTGTCCGTATTAACATCTAAACAAGCTCAATTTTCAATTCTAGTTTATAACAATCCATCGATTTAATCATAAATCCTAACAAACATAAATATAGGTGGCCAATCAAGAAATATGTTAATGAAGCACTTAAAAATTAAATTAAATGAAAGAAACATGAAAAACTATCATTAAAATAGAGATTCAAACATTGTTAATCAAATCACTCCCCTGCTAGATTACATCCATCCCTCTAGTAGGGGATTTAGTTCATAACCATAGCAAAAACTAAATAACAAGTCATAATAAACAATAACGAAGCTAAAATAAACATAATAGATTCAAAGGAAGAAGAACTTAGTCTTGGGAAGAATAAAGAAAGCTTTAATCTTCACAATTCTCTTGCAAATCCACCTTTGATCTTGGAAAAAGAATGTTTATGTGTGTTTCTCTCTTCAAAAACTTAAACTAAATGTGGTGTAATCTCCAATAAAAGTCTAACTAAGTTATATATATTGTATCTCCCAAAAATACCCTTAAAAACCCTAAAAACTCCAAAAATTGGGTATTCAACAAAGCAGGCCGGCTAGAATCCGCTGCTGGCCAGACTGCCAGCCAGGTGGCGGCCAGCTACAGCTCTTGGGAGGTTTTCTGGTGGCTGCCGACCAGGATGTTGGCCCAGTGCCGACCAGCTTGAGAATTCTTTTCTGTTTGCTCTGAAATTCACCTAGAACTGGCCAGGTGCCAGCCAAGTGACTTTTCTGCCTTTTCACGATCGTTTCAACTCTGAATTCACTCTAATTTGACTCCATATGATCCTAACACTGAAAAGCAACAAAATATGAGCAAGTGTGAAATCTACTCAATTGGCGAAGAAATTGAACCTAAAACCAACGAATAAACAAGAATAATAACCAGTTATCAATTAGCTCAAGTGGAACTCTACCCTAAAGTGTTCTTAATCATTGTTTTAGACTTGAGTTATTAATTTGTTGTTTTTATCTTATAATTGCTATTAGATAATTAGATTCTTTTTAATTGCTTTAATTTAGTATTCAATTTTTAGTGTTAGTTTAGTGTTCATCACTTGCTTGTTAATGCCTTTGCTAGTTAATTAAGTTTGATTGATTTGTGCTTATTTCTTTAATAGTTTGCTTGAATAATTGATCAAATCCTTTTAATTAGTACTCAAAACCTTCAATTTCCCATGTATACGATACTCTTACTCACTCTTTATACTAGTTAGACAACCGTGCACTTACGGTTCACACGTCTTAACCTCCTTTTGATATATACAAAGCATCCCTAAGTCATCCACTAATCATTTACTTAAGATTGTGCAGGATTCCCTAAGCAAAACTCACCAAATGCATAAAAATGCATGGTCGTGGGTCCATTCCCATGATCGTGGGTGAGAACACAATCGTGGGTCATGCCTCTATGATCCTAGGCTTTGGGCAATTTAGAAACTGAGACTCTAGAGCGATTCCCACGAGCAAATCCATGGCTCCCATGATCATTGTTAAGTCTTACCCAAGATTGTGGTCCCTATACACGATCATGGGTGGAGAAACAGAAACTTCCTCAAGTTTTCCAATTCCCATGAGGTAGGAGGCCACGAGTAGGATGCATGAGCCAAACCCACGACCCATGGGTGCTCCCATGATCATCGGTTTGAACCACGATTATGGGTTGGTTACCATGATCATGGGATTTCATGAGTCAAGCCAGATCAGCCAACTCCAGACTCAACAAGCATCAAACAGTTGGCACACACGATCGTGCGCCTAGGAACCACGGTCGTGGGTATGGTAGCCACGATCGTGGGCCTAGAAGCCACTATTTTGGATGTTGTTACATAATGCGATAAAACTCTTTGGAATATTTGTTAAACGACTATAATTTGATTTTTTTTTTAATAGCCTAATGGCTAGAATTGAGTTAAAGGCTATAAATTGTAGGACTGAGCAAAAAAACTGATTAGACCGTAAATCAAATCGAAATCGATCAACCCGAACTAAAAAATATGGTTAACCGAACCTATGGGTTAGGTTTAGGATTTTAGTTTTAGAAAATCGGCGGTTAACCGAATGAAAAAAAAAAGCCCAAAACATTAATTATATATATTTTTATGTATATTATACATGAAAATACTTTGAATTAGCTATTATTTTTATATAATTATTTATATTTTAATCATTAATTACTATAATTTTATAACTAGAGTATTTAGTATACTATATTATTAACATATAATATAATAATATATATGATAATGATTATATAAATAGGTTTATATTTTTGATAATAATGAAAAACACGCGATGAAAAAAAATGTGGTTAAAACCAAACCGAGCTATAAAAGAACCGATCAAATGGTTAACCGGTCAACGGTTAACCGATACAAATAATTCGGGTACTAAAATTGCTCAACGAGTCAGTTAACCACCTGTGAGCACCCCTAATAAATAGAGTGTCTAAACACTTTAGAAGGATTACATAACTTGAAATTATTGAATTTAAAGTTCAAATCCTTTGAGCTCGATTTAAGCTTTTAAAGCATTTTCTAGCAAAAAAATTTATATTAATTCTTTGTTTGTGAACCTTGTAATCTCATTTTGTATTTGCAAAACTCATTGTGAATTTAGGAATTGCAATGGGTAGGGTACTATTATATCCGTACCCATACTCAAATCATAAAATTATACCCATGCTTATACCCATACCCTAGTGAGTAAAGAAAACTGTACCCATACCCAAGTCCATAGTGTTTTTGGTACCCATGCGCAAAATTTATAAAAATATTTACATAAATGTAACATTAGAAGATAAAGTATTATGCTTTAAAATAAATAAAATAACATTAAAAAAATATCTACGTAAAAGAATCTATTTAAAAATACTAAATAGAACATAGAAATTTATTCTAGTTTTTAAACTTAATTAAATTCAGTTATCGAAACACTAATATTATTCACCCCACTTAAAACAACTAGTTATTGTAATATTTTAATAACTGAAATATAATTGTGCCAACTTAAATCATTCAACACATATGGTAGAATCTAAAACAGATAGCAAATTAGTAATTAAGTGAAAATATATATCATAATTATAAAAAATTATTAACCCTATATTATGGATAGAAAATTTGTGTATTTCTCCTAAATATTCTATAGCATGGGAGTAAACATAATATATACATATATATCATTCCTGAACTTTCTACAATATCATTATCATTATGTAGCATAATCATATGTAGCTATTATATATTAAATTAAAAGATAAACAAATATGTGAGTATGAGTATAAGTATGGGTAAACCCCGATAGTTTGTAAGGATATGGGTAGGGTGTGTGTGTGTGTGTGTCTATATATATATATATATATATAGTTGTTACTTTTGAACCTTTACAATTTTTTTAAAGTATAAAATGTATATGAAATTATGAATACTCTAAATATTTTTTTAATAATATAAATCATACTATTTTATAAAATATAAGTATTTATATAATTGTAAATATTATTTACTTTATTGCATTATTATATTTTAATTATTGAAATTTTATAATAAAAAATTCGTTTTAAATAAGAAGAACAATAACATTTTTATAATTGATTTCATTAAGTTTATTTTTTTTTTAATATTTATTTTAGCTTTCTGAATAACTTTTTGTATTTTTATAATTTTTAATGTTGTGTTGTTTAATCTAGCATATAATGCTTTATGTATGTATGT
>CANYLF010546791.1:0-10875 GCA_948193215.1 Bocquillonia castaneifolia | reverse complement strand
ATTAAGACTTAAAAAAAGGAGTTACAAATTGACAAGGTGTCATAAAAAGCGACACCAATGAAGGAGATTCGGATCAAAAAGCGGCATCTCTTTTCGTACTATTCCTTAACTTTAAGCACTAAAATGTTACTATAAATTAATTATTGCTATCACTATTATTTATTCCTAAACGAACAACAAAAACCGATTACTATATCTAAATCTAACGGTCTCTCCCTCCAGTCCCCCACCCCCCACCAAACCCCTTTTTTTTTTCCTAACTTCTTCATAAAAGATAAAACCATCATTTTTCTTCATTAAAAAAAAAAAAATTAACACCGCTAAATTAAAAAAAAAAAAAACCTAAAAAAAAGTAGAGGATATAAAAATGCAAAAGAGAAGGGAAGCTGACCTTAAAACTGTTCGAATTAAAAAATTACGCGGCCTCTCTCTTCTCTGGTTCGTTTCACAGAGAAACGCAACACATTGGAGTTGATTGTGCGGTGTGTGGCTTAAATTTAGGGATTTATTTTATTTTAATTATTATTTTTTTTATAGTACTTTAAATTTGGAGCTGAGAGATAGACACAGAGAGAAAGAGAGAGGGGGAGGGGAGAAATTTAAGAGAGAAACACAGAGAGAGGAGAAACAATGGCGACATCTGAATCATTTGATTGGTTTCTCTTCTCTCTCAGCAGAGCCTTTTGTTCTCCATTAGCTATTTTTGTTCAGATCCAGGTTCCTCTACATCTGTCCTTCATATAATACACATTCACATTTATGGATCTCTGATGAATTTTCTTTCATTATATAATCAAAACGCTACTTCATCAGCTTTCTTACGCTTTTCGTTTTTTGTATTGTGTTGTAGGGATGCGTGATCTGCTTAACTCTTGCCTTTGGTTGGGCTTGTGCTGCTTATGTCAGGTACGGAATTCGGTAACCATGCTTTTTATTTTAGTATTAGAAGGGGCATTGCCTTGCCTGTGTTTGATATTAATTTATGAGTACCATTTTGTTTGGCAACAGGAATAGAGAAATCAAGCGGATGAAGGAGAGCATGAGAGGTGGCAATAGCTTTTCATTTCTCTGTCATGATATTGATGAACTTGAGCACTCGTATCAGGCCAATCTCCCTCGTGTCTCTGTTGTTATGCCATTGAAGGGCTTTGGTGAACACAATCTTCATAACTGGAGAAGCCAGGTAAGTTATATATATATGGCCTTAATTTTTGTGTTTGGAAGAATTGATGTCTGTTGACGTGTCTCTAACTATGTCTTTTGATTCTTTAAATTATGCAGATCACATCTCTCTATGGTGGTCCTCTGGAATTCCTTTTTATAGTGGAAAGCACAGAAGACCCTGCTTACCATGCTGTATCCCGTTTGCTAGCAGAATTTAAGGTTATATTTGTTTCTCTAGTTTTACTTTATTTACTCTTTGAATTGTTGATTTTGCTTGTTGCTTGAGAAAAGACTTCGATAAAAGATCGTTCATGTCAAGTATACATCCGTAAGAGACTCATTCTATTCCATTTTGTTCCTACATCTTGGGAACCTTATTCATGTAATTTTGCACTCATAAAAAATATGTTAATTTTTAATCTCTCCTTGTGTATGAGCTGTCACAATTCATATGGACAAATAAATATGACACTGATTTTATGACCATCATGAATATTATAAATGCTGTAACTACTTATCTGCTTTACTTTAATATTTTTTTAAAATTTTTTTTAATCGTATAATTTTTTAAACAAATTCGTGCAGGATGAAGTTGAGGCTAAAGTTATTGTAGCTGGTTTATCAACTACTTGTAGTCAGAAAATTCACAACCAGTTGGTATGTATAAGGTCTAGAACTTGTTAAATGCTCTTTTCTGATGCCTTTTTCTTCAGTTTCATGTTGGGTAACTATGTAAAACACGTTTCTGTTTTTTCATTTTTAGAATATGGCTATAAATTTCCAAATTTCTTGTTAAGCAGATTTGTCTCCTTTAGATTAGTTTATGGATAGTACTGAATCTACTGATGATTATTAGCTCCCAAACAGAGTGCAAAGTGCAAACACCTGCATTTGCATTGTTATTAAAAAGCTTAGCCTGCCTGTGCTTGTTGCATAATTTGCATTCTGTCATGGTGGTTTTGTCCAGTTTGGTGTGGAGCGAATGCATAAAGATTCCAAATATGTACTATTTTTAGATGATGATGTTAGGCTGCATCCTGGGTCAATTGGAGCCCTTACAGCTGAAATGGAAAAAAATCCTGAGGTACGGTGTCTTTTATGTTTATTGATACGATGATTTGAATTATTCAATTAATTTTACGCCTTCTAATTTTTTTGGTAATGGCATGCAGATATTTATACAAACTGGATACCCTCTCGATCTACCTTCAGGGAGTTTAGGAAGCTACTGCATTTATGAATATCACATGGTATTGCATTTTTTAATAACCTTCCTTTGGTCTTTATTATATGTTCTCCACTCTTATAACAGTATGCACATGCGAGTTATTTTGTTAGGTAGAAATTTAGATCTGCTGAACTTGGATAAGTGGAACATGTGATTGTTGAGTATTGCAATAGAATTGGCCTCCAGAACCACTTTTTGAAAATGACATCATAGTTTGAGTTTCAAATAAGAAGAGAATGACAGAAATGTGTAATTACTGCTAACTGAATTATCACAATGCTTATAATATGAGAAACTTAAAATTCTACATGTTGCTTTGAAGGGAGGGGGCGTTCCCAAGCAATTTGGATGAAACTCTATACAATGGATAAACACTTGCATTTCTTATTAAACAAAGAGCATTTGGCATATTGATGGAACTGTATATTTGTAGGCTGTCAATGTATTGACAATTATTTTATGTGCTTGCCCTGCATGGTTTATAAGCTTTCTTCATTTTCACCCAGTGCTATGACCTTCAATTCACAAGCATTTTGTTTGTTTTCTATGAACAGCCTTGTTCAATGGGATTTGCCACTGGTGGAAAGACATTCTTTCTGTGGGGAGGATGTATGATGGTAGGTTATTGTTACCATGCTTTTAAAACTATGAATGTCGGCTTTAAAAGTCACCTTTGATATTCTGTGCCTTCTCAGATGCATGCTGATGATTTTAGATATGACCGGTGTGGCGTGTTCTCCAAACTAAGAGATGGTGGATACTCTGATGATATGACTCTTGCAGCTATAGCTGGTAATAAAATCAAAATTATTTTGCAAATTTAGCTTTTTATGGTCTGTTTGGCATTGTTGTTATAGCAGCTTTTCGAGAAAACTATTTTAATAAGTATTTTGATTAAAGGCAATTAAATATTTGCATTGGTTGTTAATGTAGATGAATCTGATGTGTTTTGGTCATAAGTTCTGAAGATAGTTTAACAACTGTTTTAAAATGCTTTTTGCAACACCACCTAAAAGGTTGCTGTTCTGGAAAAGCAGTTTCAACTCTAATGCCAAACACACTTCAAAGCTGCCTTTCTCGTAGTCTCCACATGGCGCATCTTTGTGCTAGCATAGGCTATTACTTATTTTGATGGCTCACTTTATCATCCCTTTATAGGGGCTCATAAGAAGCTTATTTCATCACCTCCAGTTGCTGTTTTTCCTCACCCTCTTGCTAGTGATCTTAATTTTTCAAGGTTCGTAAAATTCACTTGTTCATACTTAGTTGTCCTAAATTTTATTCACTGTTGACTTCCTAAATTTTATTCACTGTTGACTTACTTTGTTTTTGTTAGGTATTGGAATTACCTGAGGAAGCAAACATTTGTTTTGGAATCATATACAACCAAGGCTAATTGGATGATGAACAAAGCATTATTTTCTACCCATTGCTATTTGTCATGGGGATTTGTGGTGCCATACTTCATGGCTATGATTCATGTTGCAGCAGCACTGCGAATCTATATCCAAGGATATGCCCGTGCGGAAACAGTCTTTGTTTCTAATGGTCAGCACATTTCCATACACGAGTTTGAATTTTTGTAGCAAAAATGTCTTTGACAGAAGCATTTTATTTTGATATGAGAGTTATTGTGGTTCTTATGCGGAGCATATATACATCGTATTGCTTAGAGCTGAAAGAAATGCTTTTCTCCAGGGTTGTTACTGGTCACCTGCCTAACCATTTGCACCTTTGTGGAACTTTTCTCAATGTGGAATTTGACAAGGGTAGAAGTTCAATTATGTAATTTGCTGTCCCCTGAGGCACCTCGACTCTCTCTTGGTACTTATAACTGGGTGCTTGTGAGTATTTCTAACCTGTTTTTCATTTGTGCATGTGCATTATTTAGCAACTTCATTTTAGATGTGTTGTCCATATATTTAAAAATTTTCAGATGGCCTTATTTACAGCATCATGGATAATTGTCTGCTTTGCAGTTAAATTGCTATGCATTTACACCTAAACTTTCCTATAGTTTATTATTAACTTTGTACTTCTGGGCTGAGGGGGTTTTATTCATTAAAAAATGTTAGGCATTTTCTATCATGAATATTGTTCTTAAATGGCCTAGATTTTATTTTCTCAATAGCAGCTCTTTGCTCCTAACTTGAGGTTAGAAGAGCAAAGTGAACAAACAGGAACTGGGAAGAGTACCAATACAAAGCGCCTTAAAATTAGTTGTCTACTTCACATTAGATGACAAGATGAGTTGGAAGCGATGCTTAAATCTAGCAATCATTCATCAGAAGGCCCAAAATTTTGGATGGTAGTGTCAACATATTCTGAGTCCTGACTGATGACTTTTGTTGATGTTAAAAAAATTGTTTGCAATGGAGCAGGTATTTGTTGCAATGCTGGTGGATAATTTCTTGTATACCATATCTGCATTCCGTTCCCACTTCTCTCAGTCTATAAATTGGTCAGGCATACGGTACCATTTGAAGAATGGGAAGATAAGCAAGGTACGCCACTTGGCCTTTCAGATCTTTCTCTTATCATTTGTTGTAATTTTGCTAGTTTAATTGCTTTCTTGACAGCAAACGCTATCCTGTTTCTATGCAGATTGAAAGGAGCAAGGATAAGGGTCCAATTTACACGGACTTGGGAGGGAAAAATATATATGGGAAGAAGGGAGCTCCCCCAAAAGCCTCTTTCCTTGGTTCTTTGGCAAAAAGTTTGGCACATTGGCGACAGCCTAAGAAATTTGATAGCTAGAAATCGGTTCCAGTGACTGATTTTTCTCCATTCAAGGATCCAATGGGAATTATTTTTGGGAAGCAAAATTCTCGGTGCAGTGTTGTGTACTTTTGGATAGGTTTGGCTAGTCCATTCATGATTGATTTTAGACATTTAGGAATTTTAGCCTATTTTTTCAATTTCCATTCAATCAAATTTTATCTTCGAGTTTAAGCCTTGTTTGGCTGATTTTGTATTTTCTTCTGTAATTTATGTAAAATTATACAATTAAGAAAAATCAAATGTGAGTTGGCCGTATTTCATTTTTTCTATTTGGCATCATTTTACGGAAGATCTTAATACTCCAAAAGGATATAACAATCATTCATTTATAGACGTGCAAACATAAATCCGGTATGACTCATATCAAGTTAAATGGTTCAGTGAAATTCAAATTAGCATTTTATTTAACACTGAAATTCAAATTAGCATTTTTTTTTCCTTCAAAATTTTAGGCAACGTGTAAATAAAAATTATCAACATAGGCCCTAAAACCTCCTGATGGCAGATAAAAAAAAAAATCATTTTCCATTGTTCTCAGAATGAAATCAAATGGAGATCACGACAAAGTTAATGAAGAAACGAACTGCTCGATGCAAAGTAGAGAAGACTGCTGAAAGCTGATAGATTAACAAGTTGCTCTTAGTAAACTTTTCTGATAACTTTGCACCTTGATGCCTCAAATAGTTACTGCTCTAGATCTCCAATGTAGAATTCATCAACCATGTCATAAACAAGAGAAGCATGTTGTGGCCTGCCATGTAGGATTGAAAATGGGAAGAGTCACTAAGGCAACTCAATTCGGTGGCAATATAATGCAATAAACATGCCAAGTTAATATGATAGAGTTAGGCAGGGAAGGAAAAAGTAATGCCATATTTAAATTTGAGAAAAGTAAAAAAAAAAAAAAGTGACCTATGATTCTATTGATTTACACTCTGAGGTACGTGTTTTTTTGGACAGGAAAAAAAAATGTGCTCCGTTACTATGGCGTTTGGTTCATGGAATGGAATAGAATAGCTATTCCATGGCACTAGGAATAGCTATTCTTTACACATTGTAAAGAATTGGTATTCCATGAAATTGTAGAATTACATCTCATGGGATGAACTAAATACAAAAATATCAATTTTATATGGAATAGCTATTTTATTTTTTATATAATTACTCTCTAGGAATATCTATTCCATTTCATTCCGTGAACCAAACGGGTAGATACATCTCACCATAACGCCGTTAAAAAAATCCCATGTGACAATGAGGTGAACCAAACCTTAATTGAGTGGCAAATAAAAAATTCACTTGTGGTTTCACTAATTGACACTTTAGGTGTGTCTTTTTTCCACACAACATTTTTTTAACGGTGTTATAGTTAAGTACTACAAAGTAAAGCACGTACCTCTTTTGTAAAAAAAAAAATGTACTTCTAAATGTAAATCAGTGGAACCCCATGCTACTTTTCTATACTAGTCTGAGCCAAGTACAAGATTGATGATATTAATTTGATGAAACCTTTTGTAGCAAATACATACGAGGATGTTCAGGAGAAACACACTCCTGACTGATTGCTGGTTAATTCAGATTTCAGACAAAAAAAAAAAAAATCTATTGATAGATGCGTACCCATAAAATCCTTCAGTTGCATCACCTCCAGCATGTGTTAGGATGGCATCACCACCAGGATGTACCTCTACATATGAGGTAACATCATATACCTATATTTATAAAGAAAGAGTGGAAATAAGGAGTGTCAACCCATTATATTGTAGTCTAGAATGGGATTGGGAGTCCTAAATTTCATTTGGAGGAACAAACTAAAATTCAGCACATACCTTTCCTTTGATAATTATCCAACAATCAGTTCTCTTATCATGCAAAGAAACTTCAGCTTTACTGTAAAGTTTTGATTCCTAAGAACAAAGATAATTTATTAAAAACATAAATAATTGACGAGAATTTGTAATTTGGACTAATACTTTTGGACATGAGAAGTAACACCATTACTTTTTAGGTCCTTAGCATATTCTCTGTCATGGAAAATGCTAAATTCATAACTTATCACTATGGTTACAAATTTAGGAAAACACATCATCAGATCTTTGTTAGTGTGAAAAGTTCACTGGCCCTTATAATATGGAATTTGGAGCCCAAGCTATGCTCACTAAGTATCAGAGATAACTTAACTTCACGTATCAATAAGGATAGATTATGCCCTCTACATCTCTATTTCCACAATTACCATTTGCTTTATTTTCCTCTCTAACGATAGTACAACAATATAGTGAATGAAAGTATTTCAATTTGGAAGCAAGCAGAAAAGCTGGACTTACAACAAGCATACTAGCTATATGGCATCAGTGCTAATCACTTGCCCAAGAAGTGATCCTAAGTGTTTATCCTACTGATTCAACTGTTAATTGCATGTCATGTCATGTCATCTCAAGAGAGCAAGAAGTCCATTTTAAAAATGCTGAAGGACACTATTGCTTCCAGACTTCCCTTCACCGAACCTTATGTCAGCGAGGGGATATAACCCAGAATATCATTTTCTATAGAACAACATACGAAAATGAACATCTATGTAGACTGTTAAGAAGTCAGCTCCTCAGGAAACGTGCCTAACACACAGAAGAAACAAAGCTTTTATGGATGAAGAAATGCAGATCAAGGTTGAAGAGCATGAATATAGCCAAAATTTGAACGAAACTTTGTCTAATTTTCATCAGGTGGCCAAAGAGACAAATGGCATTGCTTGAATGATTTATTCTGCACAAACAATTCTTCTAGAATCAGACAGTTTGAACCAACCAAGCAAAAAAGGGTTCAATCCTTATTCTTAAAAAAAGCATCAGGATGCATATTCCTCAGCAAGGAAATAGGAATTGGACAGTACCAATATGAGTAAATGGTAAACATACATAAAATAAACCCATCAAATCTAACTAAACAGGAGCGAGATTTGAAAATGCAATAAAACCCCAAGTAGTGGCATTAGTACCCGCACCTTCTTTTGGCTATCATTCGAATTAACCTTTCCTACTTGAGCTGCATTGATCAACAAAACTCTAACCCATCAACATGTAGCAAAACTGGACACACAAACACACACTCTTTCTCAAAATAAATAAATGAATGAAGAAAAGCAAAGATTTACCGGATTTAACGTGTCGAGGAATCAAAATGAAACCTCCCAATAACACACCCAAAATAATTGCCACCACAGCTATAACCATATCTCAAATTCGCCTCCTTTTTTTTTTAATCTTACTGCAATTAAATCTCCACATATATACAAAAACACATTGATAAATGATACATTATACCCAATTCATATACATAAAAAGTCCAAATGTAAATCACTCAATAAAGAGATTTAGGAAAATAAAAGCTCAGTGTAAAAACAAAGTTCTTTGTGGATGCCCATCAACATAAAGAAGATAAAAGTGCCAATTAATTTCATACTTGAAGAAAAAACAACACAAGTGTTTACCTTTTGAGTGTAAAGACAAAAAAAAAAAGGCTGCGTTTTTGGAGCTTGGGATGAAATGGGAGTTCAGTTTTGGATCCAAAATGCAAAAAATAAAGTGAAAATTTGAACAAAGTTGGGAGATTCAGTAGAGAAGAGAACTGGAGACTACACTTTCGTTGATGTTTTTGTTGCTTTCGATCTTCCTGTCTGTCTGCACATGGGTAAGTTACATGTTCTTGGGCTGGACTGCAAAATGTATTTAGACTTTGCAGCTTGGACTACAATTTTAGGCCTAAAACCCATTTCTTTTAGCTCGAGGTTGACTCCCAGTTCCAGCTAAATATTATTTTGCGTCTTTATAGGGATAGCAACGGGTTGGATATCCGCCTAATAAATAATATCCGAATCGTACCAGTTTAGCTATATAATTATCTAAATCCATCCCAAATCTGATTAGAAATTATCCGAATCCGTTCCAAATCCGAATAAATATATATGTAGATATCTGAATCCGCATTGGATATCCGATTAATAAAAAAATGTTAAATTTTAATTGAAATTATTTTTTAATTTTTTCCTTAAATAATCATATAAATGGGTAACAGTACCCATTATCCATTTAAATGTCTGAATATCGAATAGCGGATGTAGATATCTTATATCTAAATCCTATAATAGAACCGAATTCAGATAATGGATATCTAGAGGTGAAATTCGAATCCCTTCCGAATCCGGTTCAGATAATAAAATTAAAATCCATATCTTTTCTAAACCCGATAATGAACTATCTGAATCCTGTTTATTCGGAACCGGATTATAATGGATATCTGAAAAAACTCATCCTATTGTCAACCCTATTTATAGCTAGCTAGAATACGATCTTGAATCCAACTTAATTTTATTTAATAAAAATAAAATTATTCACTCATTTATTATGAAATAAAAAACTATGTTAGTAAGTAACTCATAGAAAGTAAGATAAATAGTTAATGGTATATTTATTATTAGCTAGAACCTGAGTGAATCACATATTTATAGTTAGAATATTAACATATATATATATATATATACACACATATTTATAGTTAGAATATTAACATATATATATATATATATATATATATATATATATATAGGAGAACTTTAAAAGAGTCCATCCAGGAGTTCGTCATATAACACTCCTAGATAATTTTATTTTATTCACTAAAAATAGTTAGGTCCTATATTTTCTACCTCTTATTTTCTTAATTTTAATTTATTTTAAAACATAGCAAAAATATAGGATTAGATCAAGATAAGTTTTCCGGATAATTTTATTTTTAATCTCTAAAAATAGTTAGATCCTAAATTTTCTCACAATTTAATTTTAAATGGATTTTATTCAGATAATCAATTAAATATACATTCCTTAACCTAAACAAACTCTTGAAATTAACGCCTCTTAAACAGAGTTGCAACTAATTGGAATTTAATATATATATAAACCTTTTTGTTTTATAAGGTTGCACCTTTCAAGTTCGTTTATACTTTTAACTCTATCTATATCTTTTCTTCTTTTATTTATTTATAATTTGCGTAGATTCATTTGTTTAGCTTTTATTGCTATGGTACCAACAATTATTACCCCTTATTTTACATAATACTTTATTAATTTAATAACTTTCATGATGTTTATATAGTTTTTGATTGATTGTGATAGGTTGATTTCGTACCAAATATTAATAAGGTTGGATGTGAACATGGAAATTGAAGACCACCACTTTAAAGATACTTTCACATGAAATCATTCTAGTACGTATGTAATTGTAATTTTAATATTTTATATAATTAACTAATTTTAGATTAGGAGATAGTAATTCATAATGAATAAAAAAGTTGTTAGATTCAAACTCATAGGTAGTACCTTTGGCATAAGGTATTATTGAAGACTTGAAGCTCCCACCTGCTTTTAATATCTCGATCTATTTTAGTTTTCTCTTTTCTTTTTTATTTAATTATTTGCAATTCAATTAATATTCGATAATAATGTCCTAAATTCCAGTTAACATTTTCTTGATCATTTTAATGTGGAAATTTTGATAAAATTGCATTGTATCCCAATCATTTAGTTTATTTAACACTTACAATAGATAATAAATAATAGAGTAACGAAAGATAATAGAGTGACTTTCATCCTATGAAGGTCAAGATATGTTCACCGATGAAAATTTATTAATCAAGGTAATCCCATTAAAAT
>CANYLF010546493.1:0-21003 GCA_948193215.1 Bocquillonia castaneifolia | reverse complement strand
TATATATATATATATATATATATATAGAGCTGAAATTAAGGAATTATTGTGTATTTTATGGTTTTGGCTGTGAATTGAAAATCGAGGTAATTTCTGGTAGCTCCGGTATGTGGATGGTTTATAGAAGTGAGTTTTAACTGTAGGATGGGCTCTACTTCAGTGGAGAGATGTCTGTTTTATAGGTGAGGTTCTATGAAATTTTAGATAGAATTTTCTCATAAAACGTGCTATCGAGTTTAAACGAATATAGTAATAGAATTTGTTATATTGTTAGAAATAAAGTAGGTTATTAGGATGCTTTGGTTAGGATTTTAGAATTTCTAGAAAGTAGGATATTACATTGTCATTCTAAATTTCTGTTATAATTTTGTTTTGTAGAAAGTTCAAGAGGCCGAGGAGGGTCCAATAGTTCAAAGGCATGAGGAGGCGCACTTTCCACCTGTGAGTTAATATCATATTTATATTCTACTCGTAGAATGTATTTCATGTTATTAATGTTGATGATAACATATTGTCAACACAGATATGCATATTTAAATAGTATTATAGTAAAACCTCAATATAGTCATATTGTTGGGACCCTATAAATTTTATTACTATAAAGAGTTTATAACTTTGTAGGGGTTTATTTATAACTAGTTGGTGTAAGTTGGGACTAGAATATTTTTATTATTATATAGAGTTTATTCCATTATAAAGTATTCCTATATAGAGGTTCTACTATAGTATATTTAGTAGTCAATATATCTGTAAGCATACACATACTATTGTTGTAATTGTATATGTATATATCTCTGTTGCTGTAAATGGACTTGCTTTGCTTCCGAGCAAAGGATAGTTGTGGAATGAGCTACCTGGTGGGTGTCACCAGGCTGTGTGCACACAGGATTCAAGTACATTTATATGGATACGATGATATGGATGAGGCTTGCTCGATGAGTCTCGATCGCCGATACCTATTACTAATATGATGGTTTACTTGATGAGTCTTGGGTGACAGTTATTGTTAATGTCCTGGGCTTGCTAGATGAGTCTCGAGCGCCTGATGGTTAATAGTGGATTAAGTTAACTGTGTGGAATAAGAGAGCCTAAGGGCTATAATGGGATTAATGAGTGAAATACCAAAAGGGTAGGGGTGGGGGGTGAATTTGTGCGGAGTTAAAAAATTTTAACTTCACAAGAATGGACACAAGGAAATTTATAGTGGTTCGGACAACCAATGTCCTACGTCCACTCTAATAATACATAATTGAGGTTCCACTAATCCACCAAGGATATACAATGAGAATTTTACCAAGTTCATTCACAACTTAGTGTTTGCTAGGCTCACACCAAACCTTTACAATGAGTTTTACAAAACTCAAAACCTAGTGTTTACAAGGCTAACACTAAACCTAACCCAAATGTTTCTCAATCTCACAAGATTGATACTTGTTCAAGGCAATAGACACTCACAACCTAAGCAATCAATCCCAATTGATTGCTCAAAGGGTCCTATCTACCCACACATAACTAATTCACAAAGAACTTGAGAAATAAATTTGCAAGAGTTTGGCTATCAAGAAATGTGTGTCTTCCATGGAAGACATTTTTTATGAGTATTTACAGCTAAAATACCCAAAACTAGCTGTTAGAGACAAAGCATTGGATGTGTCTAACAACTAGAAATCAGTGCATTTAATGCTATGCACTGTGTCAGGTCGCGGGGGCGAATTTGATGGTCACAGCCACGCTTTTCATATAGCAGTCTAACTTAGCGGGGGCGGATTTAATGATCGCGGTCGCTCTTTTCATAAAGCAGTCTAATGGCTAGTTTTCCTCAAAGTATTCTCCTTAAACCGCGAGGGCAATTTGCTAAATCACGGGCGTGATTTCACTAGCCTGGGAAGCTTAGAGAATGAGCATTTTGTTTTTATTTTCACCTCAAATCGCGGGGGTGATTTATCTAATCGCGAGTGCAATTTGACTGGCCTGAGAAGCTTGGAAAATGAGCATTTTATTTCTTTTTTAGGGGGACAATCTACTTGATTATGGTCACAGTTTAAGTAATTTCCAATTTCTATCAACTGAAGTCACGGGGGTGACTACCTTATCGTAGGCGCGGAATGAGTTACAAAAGCTTGGTTTTAGAGCCTACTTTCTATTTTCAGATCTTGGGTGCAATTTGCAAATCACAGGCATGATCGGAGTTCAGTTGCGGGGGTGAAACAGGAACTGTAAGCTCGAAATAAAGCAACTAGGGTGATCTCCTTTCCACGGGAAGGGATTACAGGTCATTTTCCAAACTTAGCAATTTGCTTTATGAACATCAACCTACACATTTGGAAACTTATTTAGTCACCAATTAAAGGTTGTTAAACTCAAAATAAGATGGATTAAAGCCACTAAGGCCAATAATCTTTCCCTTTTTGAGTTTGACAACCATAAAACCTCTAAGGCATTAAAAGGGTTTAAAATACTTGGTTAAGTGTGTGAGTTGATTGGAATTGCTCCCCCTCAACTTGTGCATTGTAAAAATAGTTGAGGAAATAAAAGATAAAGTCCTTTACACAAGTTTTAGGATGTTTACCAAACATGCTTTAGACTACATTTTAAGTTCAAAACAAGTTCACGGGTGTATCTCAATCTTATCCAATCAATCCATGGTTCCACTAAGAGAGAACTAGGAAAGAACTAGAGATTTCTACCCCTTTGTAAACTCAAAAACACAATAGAGATCATAAGTAAAATAAAGGAAACATGAAAAAGTATATAAGAGTGAGAAAGAGCAAACAGAAAAGATAATTTGATAGACTAATAATAAAGCATAATTTCATTCATCAATAAGAAAGATAATGCATAAATGAGTACAAAGATGCATGAAAAAGTTATTGATGATGAGAAAGATGGAAATAAAGAGATAAAAAAACTAAAAAAATATATCCACTAATGTCTAAGAACTCTTAGAACCCTTCATGGTCACAAGGATCTATGCTTGGTTTGGTGTGGATGGCTTTGAGATCGGTGTAGAGAGAACTAAGGTCTTCATCTTGATCATCCATTCTCACTTACATCTTCTTGTTGAAAGCATCTTGAGCATTAAGATTTTGCTCAATCCTTTGAAGTGCATCAAGAATGGCAAGCAAAAGGGTTGGCCTAGATGATGATGATCATTCTTCCCTTCTCCTATCCTTAATGTCAATGACAGGGATCTCAATGTTTTACCCATGGCATTCCCTTCTTGCTCTTCCTCTTGGTCATTCCCACCTTGACCCATTCCCTCTCCTACCATAGAAACATCTCCCCTTTCCTTATTCCTAGCCTCTGGCCTCGCCTTGGCTTCCTCTTCCTTTTAGCCTCCTTTTCCTCCTTCTTATCCTCATTGGTTCTCCCTCCCAAATACTCATAAGTGTTATTTGGTAGCATACTCACAATTTTCATTTTCATGGTGAAGATATTATGAGTCTATTAACCAATGAAAGTGATCTGAACAAGGGGTAGACTTGGGGTTTCTCAAGGTTGAATTTAGAAAGTCAGCAATTTGAGAAAAATAAGAACGAACAAGAATGGCAACACTCTTGGCGGTTTGGAGGTGAACAAGGTGATCAATAAATACATAGGAAGTTTGGATGGGTTTGTTTTTAAGAGCACAATGAAGAAAATCTAGCCCGTTTTGGTTATCTTATCATTGCCCTCTTTCTTAGCAAAGAAGGAGTTGCAAATGATTTTATGGAGGACAAAGGGTCCAAATTGTTTAAAGAATTTGGCTTGAGTATGAGAGGCTACAAACCTTTTGGGGACTCCTATCTCTCCCAAAAATTCCTTGATGTCCATATCGAACTCATTAAAGTTCATGATCCCCTCCTTTGAAAAACCAAAACAAGCAACCAAAGCGGCTTTAGGCAAGATTTGCTCCTTTTCGAAAAGCTTGAACCTCATCCCATAGTGTCTTTCATCTTCACTAAGCTTCTTGTTGTCAGTCAAAGTGGAAAGGAACTCATAAGTTAAGTTCTTGTAGCTTGGATACTTGGGTCTAGCAAAATCCATCCACTTGAGGTTTTTCAAGCATTGTATAATCTCATCCTTGATCCCCATGTCTTCAATGGCCTTTCTAGAAATCATTTTAGTCTCTAAACAATCCCTGGGACTTATAGCCCTATACCTAATGTTCTCATCAATATTATGAAAATCCCATGGAGTTTTCGGTTGAAGAGAAAGTTGGGCAAGGTTGTGCTTGTCCTAGATTGGCTAGAATAGGTGGTGTTTGGCCTTTAAAAGCTCGGGTTTGAGGGGGGGGGGGGGGGGTTCTCGGATGTCAATGCTCGTTAAAGGTCTCTCTTGGGTAAGGGCTTAGGTTGTTCTTACTTTCTTTAGGTTTTTGGTAAGGTCTTTAATTTCCTTGCTTTTTTGAGCTCTAGTAAGTTTCCTACCCATATTGGATAGTAAAAATAGAAAATATGAAAAGAAAAGTGAGTTTTAAGGCCTAAAGAAGGAGAAGTATAAGAGACAATATGAGAGAAAAAGGCTTAAAATAATGAAATCGGTGTAAACCTTCATTCATATGCATTTTGGGGGTTTTATAGACTTCTTGTAACACTTTGGAAGCCTTAAAAATTGAAAAATCTTGAAACTAGCCATTTTACAACGGCTAGTAATGACTATATTTATTGAAAAATCTGAGCCAGTCACTGGCACAATTGAGGGTGTCGCCTTTATGGTTTTTGAAAATTCAAAGAAATTTGAATTTTCAAAGTAGTCGCGACCGTGAGTTGGCCTATCATGTCCGTGGTTTAGAAGATCTGACAACTATAAAAAATCTTTAAAATCTTTATAAAAGGTGGGGGTGATTGGGAAAATCGTGACCGCTGTCCTGAATTATTTAGTATTTTCAAGAAATTCATTTGGATCGTGACAGCGACATGGAAATCTTGGCCATGACTTAAGAAACAGAAGATTGCTTAAAGTTTTGAGCAAGGTCGCGACCGCAATTAGGGAAACCATGACTGCACATTATAGGTCAAAAACATTTTTACCAAAAACTGAAGGAATACTTAAGATTTTTCAAGGCTAGTGTATTTATAGATAAAGAGGGATTTCCTCAGTGGTCTAAGCTTTGATTGATGACCGTCGCACTGTGCGTTTAGCAGTAGGAGCTAATGAGGGATTCGCCACCTGAACCAAGATCGAGAACATCTTATTTGGTGCGCATCTCAACTCTCAATTCCTTTAAGAAATGTGAAGCCGCCTTGACTTCAGAGATTCTAAGATCAGACTACCGTATAACTTAAATTAAGATTCTTTACATCCACTTTTAGTATTATTTCTACCTATATTTCCACTAATAAACATTTTAAGTACAAAACATGCCAAAAGTGGGATTCTATGTACAATCAAGGATTGATTTTACAATGCAAAGTTAGCATTTAGATTCAATTACATGCAAAAGTTACAGCAAATAATAGCAACAAGCAACACAACCTAGGTTTCTACCAATTTTAACTTACAAGATTACCCAATAAACATTATAAGTCATTTTTCATGCATCTTTACAATCTAAAGTATACCAAAGAAGATTCAGAAGCTTAGCTCGTCACTTATTTCCATGTGAAAGCATTAATATACAGCAAATTAGCATGTACGCCAGTTATCAGAAGCAAAATCCACTAATGCCACTATAAGAGTGGCGTTTGCCACCAACACCACTGTGGGAGTGGTGTTTGGGCCAAACGCGACTAGGAGAGTGGCGTTTGGGCCAAACGTCACTTTCTCGAGTGGTGTTTATGATCCCAACAAAGAAAATCGAGCAAGAATAATAAAATATGCATTTTTTGGGTTTCCCAAGCCCAAAAATAAAAAAAGATGGAAAAACATGGATTTATGATGCAAACATCATAAAAAGTGATATGGAATGCCAAAACACAACCTAAATCTACATGGAATTCGTACAAGCATTCAAAGAGAAACTTACAGTAAACGAAGAAACACGAACTCGCATTTTTATTCAAAAAAATACATAATCATGATGCAAATGATGTTAATCATGACATTTTAATAACATTTAATCATGCAAAACTCAACATTAAGATAGAATTATAACATGACATTTACACATAAAATACATTTTTATAGTTACAATACGTAGAAATGAAAAAATATGTTCATGGCAATTCATGCATATTCAAGAAAATCATTCATACAATAACAACAATCATAATTTCACGCTTATTATGAATGGAATTGACAAAGATTAAGGTTAGAACACTTACCTCAAAGATCAGGAGAAGCTTGAGTCCTTCAGATAATTTGAGTGATCTGGGCAGAGCTTCATCTCCAATGAATCACATACAAAAATAATAAATAAGAACATAAACTCTTTTTCTAAAGATTTAAGAAGAAAGAGGGGGTTTAGGAAGAAAATGAATCTCAAAGCTAGAAAGTTACTAATAGAAGATTAGAGCTTTCTCTAGGATCGATTCGGAGCAAAGAAATATATAGCTTTCATGCCTTAGTTATAGGTAGAAGAAATGGCAGAGTTGTGATTATCTAAGCTTGCAATCTGGTTTTGAAATTGAAAATTCTTGATAAAATGATTTGAAATTCAAAAATCAGATGAAATCATATGAAAATGTGTCAAAAATTTCAAATTTTAAGCTGAAATCGAGAGAATGGGGTTTGTGACCCAACGCCACTCCTATAATGGTGTTTGGGCTAAACGCCACAAAGGAGTGGCAGCGTTGGCCTTGAGGCCCCAAACGTCTGAATCTGAAAATGCGTATTAGAAAAAAAAATGTGAATAATAGCCAATCTATTATTTTTAAAAGTTTTAGGCCATTTCGATACTCATAAAAGATGTTATGATGAAAACTGTCTGAAGTTTGCACGTTTTAGGTTAAAATCAGCTTTTCTGACTCAAAATGTGCTTTTTAAGTTTTAAAACCATTTTAAAAGCATTTACATAATCTGGACAGAGATAGTACCACTAAAATTCATATTTTTCATGCATGAGTAATCATCATTGGGCTCCGAGTCGTTCCTCATATTTGCATCCAAAAATTAGGTGTTAATAGTTTTCCCCCGCTTTGTCGGAGGTTTGTAGTATTATCCAATAATATGGAAAATGGTGACAAAGATAAAAAAAAAACACATAATTTTTTAGAAGAAATGCGTACCTTGTTATTGTATGAAGTTATACCTTCGACCTCGGTTGTCAGGGTTTAACTCCATGGGGATCTTATTTGTGTCTGGATTCTACTGGGAATTTGTGCAATGTTTACTTCACTAGAGATATGGATTATCTCCACTGGGGATTTTTCCTTTAGAAGAATCAAGCTCTATTGTGGAAATTCATCTCACCACTTGGGGATATGCAGGTCTAGTTTGAAAGTCATGTTTTAGTTGAAGTTGGCTCTACTAGGGAATTTTTGGCTCAGTTGTCGCCATGAATTAGATAGTCTATCATTGGAAAATAATTATTTAACTCCACCGGGGAATTTTGGCTTGGTTGTTGCCAAAACTTTGTTGATTAGATAGCCATCACTGAAGTTTGAGTTGGATAGCTGTTGCCAAAAGTCTGCATTGATAGTCATCGCCGGAGTTTGAGTTGGATAGCCATCAATGAAAGTTTGGATTGATAGCTGTAATCGGAGTCTAGGTTGGATAGCTATCACCAAAAGTCTAGATTGATAGCCATCGCAGGATGGATAGTCATCGCTAAAGAATTGGTTTGATAGTCGTCACTGGGTGGATAGTCGTCGTCGAAGAATTGGTTTGATAGCCATCGCTGGGTGGATAGTCATCGCTGAAGTGTTGGATTGAAAGCTATTACTAGATGGATAGTCATCATCGAAGTGCTTGATTGATAGCCATCGCCAGATGGATAGTCATCACCGAACTGTGGGGCTGATAGCCGTTGTCCGAAAGTCTGGATTTATTTGTAGTCAACTCCACTAGGGAATTTTGGGTTAGTTGCTTTTAGCATCAGCAACCTTTAGGGAGGGTGAGACTGGCTCCAAAATTTGATGTCAGTTTAGGGACAAAAGGTATTGAATTATGTAGGGCACTTATGGTCTTTGAAAGTTGTAAAGAAGGCATAGATGTCTTAGAAGATTAGACTCTTATTTTTCATATGGTTGTCCCCGGCTTTGTTGTACTTGGACTTCCTTACCTTTGAGCATGGTTTATGATGTCCTCGTCATTGATGACATTGACTTCGATTGTTGTTCATGCTTTTTTTTGTGGCTTTGATATTTCACCTGATAGATGTATGCATGTCTTGCATGGATGCATGATGTTGGCTTTAGTGGCATCAGTCCATCTTATTTTGAGTTTAACAACCCTTTATCTTTGTCTAACAATGTTCCCAAGTGTGTAGGTTTTCAACCAAGCTAGTTTTGAATGACTCATGCAAACCGCGCCTGTGATAAGGGGATTCAAGCCCGCGGCTATATATCGTGCCTGCAATGAGGAGATCGCCCCCACGACCAGCGACATAGTTCACCAACGAAAAGGAAACCGCACCCAGACTTTTTGGTGCAAAATTAGAAGGCTTCTATACACTTAGAACCGCACCCACGATATGAGAAACAGAAAGCCACTTTCTGAAGGTTCAAGGTCGCGCCCGTGATGGACTAAATCACCCCCGCAATTTGATCAGATAGAAGCCGCTCCTTAAAGGAAATCAAGCCGCAATCTAGCCGCATATCAAAGGCATTATCCGCCCG
Source organism: Bocquillonia castaneifolia (assembly GCA_948193215.1). NCBI lineage: Eukaryota > Viridiplantae > Streptophyta > Magnoliopsida > Malpighiales > Euphorbiaceae > Bocquillonia > Bocquillonia castaneifolia. Next base: position 12,304 of record CANYLF010546493.1, on the reverse strand, counting down.
GTGATTTCACGTTCGCGGTTAGAGATATCGCTCCTGCAGTTTGACCAAACAGAGAGCCACTCATTAAACAGAGAGCCACTCTCATAGGCATCCCTTGTCCAGTGATTTTCGCGCCCGAGGTTAGAGATGTTGCCCCTGCGACATTCAATGGAGTCTTTGAAAAACTAGCCGTTGGACAGATGTGAGTGCTTTTTATTGAAAAAGCAACTAGCCGTTAGAGACACATTTGGGGTTGTTTCTAACTGCTAGTTTTGGATATTTTGGCTAAAAATACCCATCATAAATGTTCTTCTAGTAATACATTAATTCCTTTGATAGTCAAACTCTTGTAAAATTATTTTTCAATCATTTGTAATTATTTGGTTGTTTGATTTTGGGTAGCTAGAACTCTAGAGCATTTGTTGCTTGGGTTGAGTGAATTAGTTATCCATTGTACTAGTGTCAATTCTTTGTGACTTAGGAAACACTAGGGTTGGTTGTGAGTTAGCCATTTGTAAAACTCATTGTAAAGGTTTGTTGTTAGCCTCTTGGAAACATTAGGTTTTGTAAGTGAGCCTTGGGTAAAACTCATTGTAAAGGTTTGGGATAGCCTTGAAATCCTTTGTATCACTATTGTAGTTAGTGGAACCCCAAAGAGGTCTTTGGGAGAGTGGGCGTAGGACAAGTTGGGTCCGAACCACTATAAATCCTTGTGTGTTCATTCTACTTCATCTCCTTTTTCTCTAAAATTTTTATTTCCGCACCAATTCACCCCCCCCCTCTTCGTATTTCATATTGAACCTAGGTTGAGAAGGTGTCAAGAATCTGGCTGTGACTCTCTGATTAGAAGTGTGGGCATGTTGGTAAGTGATATATGTTGAAGGACCTATGGGTGTCCAATCAAAAAATGGTACTCTGCCATTTTCGGCGAAAGGTCCTTGAGGAATATTCACGGTTGTACCCATCGGTATCCCGGTGACAGTGTTATTATCTACGTTCTCCACACCAACTGATGGATCTGGTTGCTCCATTCAGGTTTCTATCCTCTACTTCTGAGTCTTTATGCCTGTCTAGAAGGTCTCAACTGCTGTTCAGTGGGTCTCTACGATACAAATAATAGGTTAGAATACGTCGAGACTAGGGGGTCCCGTTAGTACTCCGATGCTTAAGTCAGTGAATAGTACCAAGAAAATAGAGAATAGAAGGGTTTAGGGTTTTAGAAGAATAGAATTACCTCACATATCCTTGTATTATTCTTTATATAGTATGTTCAAGGAATCTAGGGTTTTGGGAGCACCTGCTATATTTCTTACAAGTGTCCCCTTGGTCCCCCATTCCATTGGTATTCTAGAAAGATGCCATTTTTCTTTTATATGGTATTGGGCCTAATTCTAACCCAATATCTACTACTCTATCAAGAATGTTACTGTACTAGGGGACTGTAATGAAGTTTTTTCTTTAGAGGAACGGTCCAATGGTGTTCTTACTCCTCCAGTGGTGGATTTTCAAGGTTTTGTTTATTCGGATAAGTTGACTAACCTCCCTCTCTATGCTGGAATTTTCACTTGGAGAAACTCTATTTCTCATTCTAGAATTGACAGAATTTTCACTTGGAATTTTCACTTGGAGAAACTCCATTTCAGTCATTATCATTAGTGGATTCTATCTTATCAGATCATTTTCCTCTTGAAGTGTAATTGAGAAAACAACCTTTTAGGTCACTTAATGTCTATAGGGATGATGCTCGATTTCCTCTTTTCACTTTCCATAGTGGGGAAAAGATTAATACATATGGCCCTTCTTCCTCTTTAGCTCATAAATTAAAGCTTTTGCAGTCCAAAATCCAGTCTTGGAATTCATAAATTTTAGGCAATATTGACATGGAAATCCAACGATTAGAGGAAGATGATATTTCTTTGGAGTGCAACTCAGTCAGGCTGCTTGGTGAGGAGGTTAAGGGCAAGTCGCGTTGCCTTAAGTCAAATCTTTTTAAGATGAAGTCTCACTGGGAAGTATTCTGGCATCAAAAATCTTTGTTAAAATGGACATTGTTGGAAGACAACAATACAACTTTCTTTCACCGGATTGCCTCGGCGCACTATCGCAACAACATAATTTATGTTATTATGGATGGTTTGGGAACTTGTGAACCCTTTCTGTATTCAGAGTGCTACTCTTATTCTCTCTTTGCTACAAGTTTAAGGATTCCTTTTGAATTAAGTTGTTTTTCCTTTTCTAGTTTGAATCGCCTCAATCAGACTTATGTAATAAAAGTTATTGCCTAAAGAAGCTGCAATGCTCAAGAAATCCGAATTTGAATCCTAGTTGGATTTGGATTCCTACAAAATAAAAATTAAATATGTAAAACCTAAAAATATAAAGTAAACTAGTCGTAGCCCCCCTCGTTGCGCGGTTTGATGTTATACTTATTTTTCATTAAATTTTTATATTGATTATGTTGTTATTTATTTGTTATAGTTTAAATTAAACTATATAATATTACATAATTTTTTTTGTATTAGTTGTTGTTGTAGTAGCAGTAGTAGTAATAATAATAATAAACCATAGTTTAAAATATGAATTGTTTTTTATTTCCTCTAAACAATCGGAAAAGAAAATGTTTTTAATTACTATAAAAATTAATAAAAATCTACATGTGTTGATATTCTAACACCTTACTAATTATACGTTCAATTATGAAGTGAATGGTAGCTTGATGTCACATATTTAATAAAAAGTCCAAAACATTATGAAATAAATTGAGTTCACTTCATAATTTCTAGATAAAATCTAAAAACCACATTTTATATTTGATATTGCAGTACCTAATAATTTCACATAATGATGAACACACTTGCATGTAAATGGGATCATTAAAAGGAAAAACCTATTAATGAGGGGGAAAAAAACAAATTTCTATGCATTAGTCCCAAATAGTAAAATATGGAACGGTGCCAAAATTACAATTAATTGGTGACAGTAAACTATCATGCACATTAAGAGATTACATATCATTTCCAAAACAAAAAAAAAAAAAATTCATATACTACTTGTATATCATGTTATGAGAATAGGAATTAGTAAAGTAATTAATTATATATGCGGCATATTTATATACACACGCACACACCATATACAAAACAAATAACATATATAAAATTGATAGTTCTATACTTAATTATATAATAGGATTCAATGGAAAGAAAGTCATGCGTAAAGGAAGAGAACAGGAATTTGCATGGGAAAATTAACATATTGAATTTAATAAGACACTTACTATGGATAATAGTACTCTAATTCCAGAGCCAAACGCAGGATCAATTGGAGTTTTCAATAGACTCATATAACATATATACTTTTAATATTAATAACAATAAACAATCAAGAAAATCAAGAAGAATTAGATGCTAATTTTAGACTTTAAAATAACTATTAAATGATTTAACTAATTAAATCATTTCCTTGTAATAGCTTACCCTAAAACCTCTCAACCCCCTAATGCAAACCCTAGCCACCAATCTTAAAAACAACCATATCCAGCCACCTCCGGTCAATCAACCAATCAGAAAATTTATTTGAAGGATTCCCATATGGATGGGGAACCCAACTTCTTCTCAAGATTTTTATTGTATATGGTATTCATGGTCAGATTTCTTTGGCCAAGAAACACAATATCAAGGGTCTCAATTTTGGATTCATTAGTCTACACCAAGATCTAAGCATTTACACTACTCTAAGGAAACTTAATCAAATTTGGATTGGCACTTACAAATTAAGAGCTTACAAGGCAAGATTTCCAGTTCATAATCGCTTGAATTTTAACCCTAAACAACCGCCCTCTCATTCAAAACCCTCTTCACCACTTATCAAAAAACCTCCACCTCCCTCCTTGCATGATGATCGTTCCTATGCTATGGTTGTCACGAATAAACCAAACCAATCAACATCTTCTATCCAATCTGTGGATGCACCTCCCTCCCCTTTTGAATTCACGGGTCCCTTTACTCCAACAGTAACACATTCTTGCATCCTTGTCTTATGGAATATAGCCAATCTACTCCACATGCATAACGTGATCCAAGAGCGTGGATTTCATTTTCAGCAATTAGGTTTCTTGGGCAGAAACAATCTTCTTATTAGCTTCTCATCAGCAGAAGATCTAAAAACATTCACGAGTGACTAGACTTATTTGAATGATCTTGTATCAAAAGTGATTGAATCAAACCAATTTGCGCCAGAGGAAAGACTCACATGGATTGACCTATATGGTATTTCAACTGATTTGTTTCACAAAGACTGTATACGATTCTTAGCAAGCAATTTTGGCAATGTGGTCAAAATTCACGATAAAACTTTGGAGAAGAACAGGTTGGATGTAGCAACAGTGTTGATCTCGATTCTTGACTCTGAAAATGTGGTCAAAATTCATGATAAAACTTTGGAAACATAGATGTAAAAGTGGGTGACAGGATTATCAACATCAGAACTTTTGAAAACTCACTACCAATCCTTTTCGATGAGGAAGACAATCTAAGTGATGAAGCTGATGACAATAACTCAGAATCTGATCAAGAAACTATAAACGACAATGAATCACTTCATCAAACAATCTTTGCTCGTAAGGACCACACGATGCAAGCTTCTCAATAGCCCATGCAATCCTCCCAATTGAAGACCCCAACATCAACCATCATGATAGTAAACAAGGAAATCATTCTGCCCCAACAGTAATGAATAGCTCGACCCCACCTATCCCCGTTGCTTTGAATGAGCAAGAAATCATATCAACTCCACCAGTTACCAACTTTCTCTACGTCAACACTATTCCTAGAAGAAGAAAAAAATCATGCAAGGATGGTCCACTTAAAAAGCAACTGAGACCTACATCTTCATCATACCACAAAACATCTTCCTCTCTTAACAATCATGATCATGGTCCACCAAAAGATAAAGACCCCCTACATATAGAAAGAGACGCCAATGAGAAGGAGAACATGGCCACATCATTCAACTCTTCAACATATTCAGATGAAAGAGAAAAAATTGACGACAATAAAGAAGTGGAATAGGTTGTAAAGACCCAAAAGCAAACTAAAGATTCATCAATTGTAAGTGGGGACTCGAAACAGAATAATTCTCTAGCCATTTCAAAAAACAACGAGGAGCAATTAGCATCCAAAGCTACAATGTCAAAGACTACAAGTGGGAAAAATGTTGCAAGTGATGGGCATCTTACAACGACTCCATGCAAAACTGTTGCTCCAAAAATAACAACTCCACGTATTTTCAACAATGGTCCGATTCGTAAGAAGAAAATTTTAAGGCCTAAAAGCACCATTCGATCCATGTCAAACAACCGGGGAGATGATGAAGGAGACATGGAAGAAAATGTCTCTGATGGAGGCATTGAACAAGGTAACAACAGGTTCTATAGCTTACTGGAGTCCATGCCAACACCGGAAGAACAACATGAAACAATCTTGGAGAATACATGGCAGAAAGGTTCAACCTTGGGTCTATTTGCACTCGAGCACAAACAAGAAATATTATCGATGTTACATCACAATCTTCTATCGATGTTACATCACAATCTTCTAAGGACCAGGAATTAAGAGTTTGATTCTCTTTCTCCTTCTCATGGGTTGTCACTGTCTTGTCCTCTTAATTTCCTTTCTTGGAACTGTCGTGGTGGATATTCTCTTCTAATAAACTGAATTTTATTAGATCCTTGGTTCTTAAATTGAAGCTCTGTTTTGTTGCTTTTCAAGAAACTGAAGCTGTTTCTGTTGATTCTTTCATGGTTAGATGATTCTAACCTTACTTGGATTTCAATTTTTTTGTCCCTTTTAATGGAGCTTCCGGTGGCCTTTGTTTGGTTTGGAATTTTCTTTCGATTCAATCCCCTTCTATTCTCTATGGGGACCGTTGGTTGTGCTTTGATTTATCTAGGGGAGACCATTACATTCGTTTTATCAATGTATAAGGCAGTAACGAGGCTCATGAAAGAACTATTTTCTGGCAGTCTATTCAGCATCTTTTCAATTTCCATGTCTATATCAATGTGCAGGGGATTTTAATGAAATTTTAGATCCTCATGAAAGAAACAATTGCACTCATTTTCATAGAATCAAGGCATTTAATGATTTCGTTAATGAGTTTAATTTAATAGATGTTCCTTTACAGGGGAGATTTTTTACTTGGCAAAATTCTTCTGCTAGGTCAAAAATTGATTGTTGCTTTATGTTGCCTTCTGTTCTCACTGCTTGGCCTAACATGATTCTGAAAGCTTTGGAGAGAAAATTTTCTGATCATTTTCTAATTCTCTTCTCCTCTAAAGAAGACATTGATTGGGATCCTAAGCCATTCTAAACCATCAACTCTTGATGGGATCACAGGAAATTCCCAGCATTCATTTCTTCTTCATGGTCGGAGATTTTCAATAAATTTTTGAATTTTTCCATTATTGCTAATTAAATTTTGTATTTGGAGAGGAATGCTTTCTAAATGGAATCAAGAGGAATTTGGAGACCTAAAAATGAAAATTGATAAGCTCCAAGCTAATATTGAACAGATGGAAAAAAAATAACAGATTCTAGAGACCTTTCTCATGAGGAGCAAACTATTCTTAATTCCTTGCGATCTTGCATGTGGCGTTAGAATAAAATGCAAGAGTCTTTCTGGAAACAGAAATCCAGATATAATTGGATCAAGCTAAGGGATCAGAATAAGAGGTATTTTCATTCTTTAACCTCTTCTCATTATAAATTCAATCATATTAAGTAGAGAAGATATCCATCGGCTAGTGATTGACTATTACTCAACATTGTTCAAAGGCATGATAGAGATTCCTTACTCCCTTCTGGATTTAGAATTCAAAAAGATCTCAAATATTCAATCTCAGGCACTTAGCACTCCTTTCTCTATAGAGGAAATCACTTCTACCCTGAAAGTTTGTGATAGTAACAAGGCACTTAGACCCGATGGATTTAACTTTTTGTTTTACAAAAAGGTTTGTCACCTCATCAAGGATGATATATTTATGATTTTTCAAAACTTCTACAGATATGCTACTCTTCCCAAAGGAATAAATAGTGCTTTCATGGTGTTGATTCCAAAAATTGCTAGTACTACTATGCTGAAAGACTACCGTCCTTTTAGCATGATCCATGGAGTATCTAAACTGATCTCCAAGATATTGGCTAATATATTGAGTTTCATCATTTTAGACCTCATTTCTAAATCTCAACATGGCTTTGTGAAGGGGAGACAAATCCATGAATGCTCTATGATTGCCTTAAAAGTCATACATATCGCCAGAAAGCATCACCGTAGAATTCTTCTCCTTAAGCTTGACTTCCAGAAGGCTTTTGACACAATATCCTGGTCCTATGACTTATAGGTCATGCAATCTATGAATTTCCCTGTTGAATGAAATTCCTGGATTAAATGTATCCTCTCAACAGCTACATCCTCAGTTTTGATCAATGAGAGCCCAACAACTCTCTTTTCACTAGGAAGAGGTATGAGACAAGGTGATCCTATTTTTCCATTCCTCTTTGTTCTTGTAGTGGAATGCCTATGTCAACTTCTTCAGAAAGCCAGAAACTTGAGATTAATTTCTAGGATCAACCTTAATGATGGGATGGAAGACTTATCACTTCTGCAGTTTGTGGATGACACTATGATTTTCTTGCCCTATGATTTGGAGATGCTTTAATCTTTGATCCAGATCTTGCATTGCTTTGAGGTAATTTCTGGTCTTAAAATTAATTATCACAAGAGTTCAATAGTGGGAGTTAATGTCGACTCTCATTCTATGCAACCAGCAGCTGAAAAAAGTGGATGTGCTTTAGATAGTTTACCAATGTCTTACTTGGGTTTGCCTTTGACTACAAGAGCAATTTCTGTGGGGCTGTGGGATCTGTTGTATCTAACTTCAAACGTAGACTATCTACTAGTTGGAAAGAAAATCTGTTATCTAAAGCTGGCAGGTTAACTCTGATCAAGTCAGTTCTTTACAGCATGCCTGTATACTATATGTCCTTTTACAAATTGCCTAATCAGGTTCAAAAGCAATTAGAAAGCTACATGTTTAGATTTCTTTGGAAAGGAGATATAGAATCCAGAGGGTTGTGTTGTGTAGCGTGGAAGGTTGTTTGCAATGCTTAAGAAAAACGGTGGTTTGGGAATTGTTCCTTTGCATCTCAAGAATCAAGCACTCTTGATTAAATGGATTTGAAACTATGAATCTCAAAGGATGGAATGTGGGCTAGCGTGGTCCAAGCTAATTTAGGTGTCAACTACTTCACTTCCTATTTTAACAGTTCTACTAATGCTGTTTCTTCCTTGCGGAAATCAATTTTCAGTGTAACAGTTGGGAATAGATCTAACTGGGAGTGCTTCATTTTCAAAGCTGAAAATGCCTTGTCAACTCAGGAGAAAACATGCCTTTTTAGCATGATTGCTGGGTTCATGAGATGGCCCTTGCGTCCAAATTTCCATTGCTTTTCTCTATTGCTTTGAACCAGGATGCTATGGTCAATTTTATTTTTCATCAAGGAGTTCAATTTAAATGGAGGATCAGATCCATGAAAGAGAATGAAAAGATCCAATTTGATGCTATCATTACTGAATGGAAAGACAATCATAATTTCACCGGTACTCCACACCAAGATGAATTTTCTTGGTCTTCTACTAGTTCTTTTAAAGTTCGGCAGTTTGCTTTGATGCTTTTCGATTATCAGGCAATAGATTTCTCCTATGATCTAATTTGGAAAAATTATGATCCCCCAAAGATCAAAATTTTCATTTGGCAAGCTATGAAAAACAGAATTACTTCAGGTTCTTTTCTAGCCATCAGGACAATCATATCATGGGAAGATAACTTGTGTGGCATTTGTGGTATACAGGAGGATGCTAATCATATTTTCTTGCATTGTTCTCGAGCTTGTTCATTATGGAACTCTTTTCTTCGATATGTAGGTATTACATGGATCACACCGGAGTCATTACAACATTTTCTTGAACAATGGCCTTACCTTATTCAATCAATGAGGAATAGAAAACTTTGGTCGTTGATTGGGCACCTCATCATTTGGGATTTATGGAATTCTAGAAATATTAGAATATTCAAAGGAAATACCATTGACTTGGATTCCATTCTTGTTTCATGTATTCTTGGGAGTGTGATTATTTTTAAAAATTATCACCCTGATTTTGTGTACTCTGGCATTGATGTGTATAAAAACCCTTCTTGTATTTTTTTTTTAAGGCTTAGCTTGGTTCCATAGCCGTTTGTACGAAAGCTCCTTGAGCATTGGAATCTTTGCCTCCTTGTGAGACCTTAATAATATATATATAATTTACCAAAAAAAAAAACAATCAAGAACATTAAAAACTACAAACTCCTTGATTAATCATTGAGTGTTGGCGAGTTGGATCTATGTATAAATTTATCAAATCAAATTTTTGGATCATTACAAATAAAAAAAGAGAACAAATAAACACAAAATCAATAATAATAATGAATAAATCTTTACCAATGCAACATATAAAAGTAAACTGATCTCTATGATCCTACCTATTATCATATAGAAAAAATTAATTTTTAAAAACTAATCTTATATATAAAGAAAACATAAAAAAAGTAACGAAGTAAAAATAATGCAATATAAATTTAACTACAAAGAAAGTTAAAAAAAACCACATACCTTATATATATATATATATATATATATATATATATAGTTTATGTAATTCATTAGAGTTGGATTTGAAATGGTATACCAAATCACACTTGAAAAAGGATATTTATTTATTATAATTATAATAAATTAGTAATTGCAATCCTAATTACATTTGGAAAAGGATATATTTTAAATTACTATTTAAATTAATAAAGATATTCCACGTGGTGTTATTCTAATACTTTTCTAATCTGTGTGGCGCGACGACGTCTCGGAAAATTTTCTCTCAGCTCCGAAATTATAATATTACTAGCTGGGTACTCGCGCTTTACGCGATAAAAAAAAACATTATAAATATTGACCTAAAAATTTATTATAATACTGTGCAAGTTAAAAAAAATTGTCAAAAATTATGTCACTATAGGCACACGATATATAATGAAAGACTAACACAACTATTTTGTCTAATATGAATAATGAAAACTTTATCAAAAAGTTTGTGAAAGTAAAAATATAAAAATATTAAACTTTATGATAAAAAAATAAATTAAAAAATATAGAGGTTTGATTTGTAAAATTGGCATATCCTTTTATTTGATGTGGATAATCATATGAGTTATATATCCATAGAAATTGTCAAATTAATATATAAATAAAAATAGTTCTAATTATATTTGAAAATGATATGTTTTTAATTAATTAATATTAAAAAATATAAATCTAATTATAGTTGGAAAAGGATACGTCTTTAATTAATTAATATAAAAATAAAAATATATTCCACGTGTCAATTTTTTAACGCCATATTAAACTTATGTGGCGTTTCATTAATCATTTGTGGCAGAATGACAGCTAAGAGATTTTTCTCTCAGCTTCGGAATTCACTACAAGAAATTTCCAAATTAGAAACGGATTTTAGAAACGGATATAATCCCTTTCTAATTTAGAAACGGATTTGACGAAATTAGAAACGGATTAATGAAGGGGACTGATTTTTTCTCGATTTAGAAACGGATTTATTGTTCGTTTCTAAATCCATTTCTAATTTTTCCCGCCAAAAATTTAGGAATGGATTTTAATTTATTTAGAAACGGATTTATCCGTTTCAAATTAGAAATAGATTAGAAAATCTGTTTCTAATTTTGTGGGTGAAAATTTTGGAATTTCGTTTAAATTTAGAAACGGATTTTATGATTTTAGAAACGGATATTTCCGTTTTTAAAATTAGAAATGGAATTGATTAAATTTAGAAACGGAAATATCCGTTTCTAAAATTAAAAACTGAATTCATTAAATTTAGAAACGAATATTTCTGTTTCTAAATTTAGAAACGGATTTAAATTAATTTAGAAACGGAAATATCCATTTCTAAATTCTAAACATATATTTCATTTTTCTTCTCTCATGACAGAACCCTTGAGATGAAGAAGAAGAAGAAAATTTAGAGGAGAAGAGAAGATTGAAGGCAGCCATTAGAAATTCAAGGAGAAGGAGAAGAAGACCGGAAATTGAAGCCTCGACGGCAACCAAAGAACCCAGAATCCAACTGACGCTGTTAGGAGAAGAACAGAAGCCCTCCGATGCCACCTGGACTCCCCTGCCATCGACAAAGCTCCGGCGAGCATCCAGAAGCCCTCCGACGACTTGCAGGTAAGTACATTAATTTTGTAATAGAAATTCTTTTTGATTTTTTAATTAGAAATTAATTAATAATTATTATTGTTAATTGTGTAAATGTAATGTGTAATAGGTAATTGTGTTAATTGCTATTAATTGGAATTAGGACAATATAATGTGTAAATTTATGTTATAATTGCTGTTAATTTCTGTAAATTAAAAGGATTTTAGGTAATTTTAATTTGTAATTTTGGGTAAAAAAATTCTGTTTACTGTGTTAAATTCTGTAAATTAGGGTATAATTTATGTTAATTATGTGAATTTTATACTTAGTAGGGTATAATTTATGTTAATTATGTGAATTTTGTACTTATTAATTCAATAATAAATATTGTTAATTAAGTAATTGGATTTTAGTTAATAAATATTTTGTAAAAAACATAAAAATAATACATAATAAATAGGGTTAAACTGTATTATAATTTTAATTTTGGAAAATTAAAATAGGGTTAGTATATTTGGAATTATAATTATTAAATGTTAATGAAGTAAGTTTTGAATAATTAATGGAATTATAAAAATTTAAATTAGGATTTCCAAATGATTAAATAAAAACAGAAAAATAATTTGAAAAATTAAGGTGAAATGTATTTCATATTTTAATTAGATTATATTATGATTTTATAATTAGGTTACTTTTTAGAGTATAGAGAGGGTGTTTTAATTAGTTAGATTAATAAATAACGTAATATTTAGTTTATTAGTTTAGGTAATTTTAAGCTAAGCATAATGAATTTAGTTCATTAATAGATAAAAAGTAAATAAAATAAAAAAAATTGATGTGAAATTTATATTTTGTATAAGGTACTTAGTATTATTATATTCTTAAGTTAATGGAATAAAAAAATATAATGTATATTAAATGGTTAGTAATTGTGATTATTGAAGTGAAATTACTCACAATTACTTTATTACCATTTAATGTACATTGTATTTTTTTATTCCATTTACTTACGAATATA